>QNGE01005489.1:0-43061 GCA_008508345.1 Paragonimus westermani
TTACTCCGGAGAACATCACATGAATTGCGTCTTCCCATTGTTCGACTCAAGTTCATTAATGGAATAAAAGGCGTTCTGTATCTGTCAGCCTTTTCGAAGAGTTGTACATACTCACACCTGGGGTTCACCGTGCAGACTACGACCATTCTTCAAGCGACTAATGAGCAAAGATAGTGGGCTCAGGTGTTGTCCGGTACTCGTAAGAACAGTTGCGCAGAGTTGCTGTCATTGAATTTATTGCCTTCACTAAATGTTTGCTGCGATAGTTGTATCTGATTAGTTTGGAACGATTTGTTTAAAATTGCAGATTCCATGACTGTTTAGCTTTTCAGAAGGCACAGGCTTCATAGGGTGTTGCAAAACAGAGCACCGGTAGCTACTTGGCAGCAGGCTTTGGTCATGTGCTTACCATTCTCGGAATAAATTGATCCCTAGCATGGTTATAGAGGAAGAATAGCTTGTTGATTGGCAGTGGCGTCCATAATTTCTTTGGCTGGTTGCTATTCACAGGGCGCTTCATGAATGCTACAACCTGTTCACTGTGTTAGTAACAGTTTGTTTTTTTTCGAGTTTTCTATCAAGACTGTCAAAAAAAATGATGGACAATAAGAGCATTCTAAACCTGATCAGTTTTGCTGAATAACTCAAGCAAAGGGTATAAAGAGACAGACAAGTGGTTGTAGTCCACAACGAGGTTAACAGCGATAGGGTCCATGAGAACAACTGCTCAAATGTCTACTACTTAGGTAGCGATCTGCAGACGGAGCTTCCCCTGAACTTCGAAGTGTGAGTTCACGCAGCCAAAACCGACCACGCTTTCTAATATTTTGAAAGACATTTCTGGAAGAACAACAGAATGACACCAGCTGAGTATGATGGATATTCAACTGGCTGTTACTAAATCACGTTAAGTGAGATGACTAGGAAACGGATTTTGAGATATCTGCTGTATGTATGGCACTTAAGCAAGGGTTTGGTAATCATAATTTACGATATCGGTCTGTCGTTCAATTAATTCTTTTCGATGTTCACATTAAACGATGAAATAATGCGGCTGTGAGCTGGATAATTTGAAGGAGTGCTGTCAAGATCGGATCGGCGAATGAAATAAACAGCAATCGCGTTGGTAAGATCACAGGCGTGTGGTGTCCTGGATAACTGTAGGCTTCACAGGCCGTGATGAAATGATCAAGTGGCTCTTTTTCGGGCGCGGCTGCATGTGTGCGCGCCATCCCGAAGTGATAATTTACTAACGCACCCACAACAAACCGTGAGCAAATAGACGGCGAGCGTTTTGGAAACAGATAAGTTAGTCAAAAGAAGGAAAGATGTCGAGGGATGTTTTTGTATTGATCTGCTCTTATCAGTTGCTAACACAAAAGCGGCATATTTTACATCAGCTACACACACAAAAAAACAGAATGAGTCTAACAAATACGGTTATTCTTATGCGTGCAAACAGCACGTTCAGTTCCGTGTTGAAACAACTGATTCCTTCAGCATTTTCTAGGCACGCAGAAATGACCGATGCTGACTGGTTAATACTGCCTCACTACTTTTAGGCAGTTTTTGGCTAGCCCTACGTAACAATACTTCGGAGGATTTGGCCTGGTCAGCTAGTTGACCGACGACATCGGGCTGTTGGAGTTCTCTACAGTCAACAGGTCGTTCTCCCATACTACAATTGATAACACGTTCCACCATGCACTGATGCAATCATCTATCCTTTCAACTTATCCAGGTTTTATTGTAACTGAACTTGAACTTGAATGCTACGGTGGGAACGGGTAAATCGATTGAATGTATATCACGGTAATGGATAGCCAACCCCTGGTGTCTAAAACCAGGCGCGATTTGGCAGCTGTATTGGTGGGTTATAACGTTGATGCCAAATTATGACTTTGTGGTTGGTCAAGTGGTCATCCTCGAATTGGATCAACGGAACTATTTACTTTATCTCCATATCGCGGCTCACCATTTGTAGTGCATTCTTCTGTAAATCTTCAAAATCATTCCCGGGTGACAGCTATCCACCAGCGTCTTTCCAAAGTTAGCTAAATCTGTCATTCTGTGATCACCTCACTCTATTTTCAAACTGTGAAACCTGGTAATTTTCTGTTCTTCGGCTTCCTGACCAGTCGTACTTCCGGAAGTTTTTGTCCATTTGCTGAGTCAAACTACACTCTGTATGCTTTGCCTGTACTAGACACTTCAAATTCCTCACACAATTCACCAGATTTGTTTGCGTTTCTTTTGATCATGAATTTCTAATGCTGGTCAAAATTTCGAGGTTGCATTGTGATTGTTCAGATTATGTTTCACTTTAGCTTACCAGCTAGTTAGTCAGCCATAGCCTACTGTGCCCGTCCACCACCCGTTTACATATCTGCTGGTCCCATTTCTCTGTTTGTGCACTGGATACGGAATGTGGTGGATGGAACAGCAAATGCTTCAACTTATGTTGACACATGCGCGCGTACTCTTGGGCTTCAATCAATCTGATAGGCTATCACAAAATCGACTGTCGCTAACTTCGTTTGTATTGGCTGACTAGAATGAAACCTTATGCTTGACGTTTAACTTGACTCTGAGCGAATTAAACAAAATATATTCGTTAACTCTCAGGTTTTGTTTTGCAGCTTAACTGGAAGAAACCATTCAACGTGGGTTAATGGGTTTTTTGCTGCGAATGGAATAAATTCACGAAACCTTCAAATTCGGGTCTCTTTTATCATTTAATCCTAGTGATGTTTTTCTTCCATTCACAACAATCCTTGAATCCATCGAAAGCCAGTCGTCTTTTTCAACCGCTCACATTAAAACAAAACTAAGTGCTGGAAGTTTGAATGCTTTCCTCACAAAATCAAAATCGACACAAGGCTAAGATGGAGGGAATTACTTGACTTGAGGTTAATGGACTTTCTGTCAATACATACTTAAAACCAAGGAAAACAAAGACAGACGTAAATGAAAGGTTTTATCAAACAAGCGAATCTCCATTCTGGCACAAGTGTTCGAAGCATATCAGAAGAAAGTGTAGCGGAATGCGAATTCTGTCAATATGTGTAATGTGTGTAAAAATTGTAGTATTTATCTGTCGAAAATGTCCTCAACTACTGGTGGTCTCCCTTTTCTCACCATTCGAATTCGGATTGACTCTCAGCTCTCTACAGAGTGATGAACACTAGAAGAAAACACGAATGCCCAAACGTGGCCTTCTCCCATTTCTTTTATCACCCTTCCAGAGCGACGTAACATATGACAATGATGAGGCTGCCTGGCAGAAAGAATTCTGTGAATCATATTACACAAATTTAACTTTTCACACCACCCCCGTACTGTCACGGTTACTACTTACCTAATAAACGTGATGTGCGCTAAGCTTTTGTTGATTCTACGTAAAGTCAAAGGGTTTGAAGTTGGCGTTTAAGTGTCCTTGATGCTGAAACTGACGGCTGTTAGCTGGTGGTTTTTAACATGCGCTCAAGTTTTCACAAACATACGACGTGATAGCCTGCAATCTGGTTAAACATCTTTAACAGATGGAACGTAACCACAGTTTAATCAAATCTGGGTGCTCAACCACTTTCGCATGTGAACAGTGATCAGGTTGTCCTGTCGTCCAGAAAGGAGACACAGTAAGTGTCCTGTTAACTCCAGTCGATAATCCCGCGATTAGGACTTCCCAGACAGATCAAAATCTCCGATCTCATTAAAACCACCGGGTCACATTTTAGATCGCTGATGAGTAGTCGGAGATTTGGTTAATTTCAAGCTGAAAATCGCTGACAGCTGATCGCAGCTGTCGCATTCAGATAGACTTTCCAGTCATCCTCTTTCGAAAAGAAGCACTAGATTCGAGTTTCGCTCTCATTAGAGCTCGTTAGCTTACAGTACGCGATGTCTGAACAGCATATTTGGAGCGCACGTTGATTATAAACACGCCATCTAACTAACTTACTTCGACAATCAGAGTTACGTAGCCGAACACATCAATCACACCAAAACGATCGGAATTCGTCTGGGTGGTGCGCTGAATCGGTGTGAGAATGAGAATGTGTTGCGCGCACACTATCGTCGAGCTGAATTCACGCACTGTCTCAACTAATACATTGTGCTGACTGTCCTGCATATGGTTCGTAAACATTCACTGCACATCATTCAGTGAATGTGTGTCCTGAATCAACGCGTAAGGTGAGTCTATCGAGCTGCCGACTGGGTAAGTATTGGAATCCATTAGACTTTCTAGGTGAACACCCGTTAGGTTCGTGGTTGTACCAGCCTAAGCGGCTAACCATAAACTTGATTTCACACACAAACTCAGTACTGCTTGGGTTTTGCGTTCTGTGTCTTGCTGGGACGAGTCAGACATTCATTGAGTAGTTGAAATTTTTCTATAAAACTGTGTAGTCAGTTGGCAATCGGCCATTAGATAGTACCACCAGAAGTTTCGTGACAACAGATTTATGTGTGCTATTTGACTGTTGCTGTGACCGCCGGAGATGTTTGGTCCGGGAAGTTGCATGAAATCCATAACAAGTTTCGTGAAAACATAGAACAACGAATGAGAACACTAATTTGTATGGATATATCGTTATTCAGGATGAAATGGGTTTCCAGAGTACAAAGCACCTCAACGTGGACAACATTTTTAGATGAGCTGTCCACGCCGACCTCAATAACGTGGCAAGTGGCATTCATCACGAATAAAATGGTCAAACAATACATGTTGACACGAGTTAGAACGACACAACCCAGTAACAAAGTCACAAAATTGAGAGACATGGAGCGACGCTTGTGGTTTGGATAGCACGGTCATAAATGATCACGTCAGCATACACACATAACTCATTCAACCTAAAAACACAGCATGATTTGCCTGAGATTCTACGGAGAAATCGATAAGTTTCAAACAGTCTCTTCGCGTTTTCCGGATTTGTTTTATTCATGAATGCGGCTTATTATTATCTACCGGCTCGTGCGAAAGTCATCGTGATGGCACAGTCCGTTAGAGAATTATCGCACTTCCACCTCACTTGCATCCCATTTGCACTCGTCGGCGCATGCCAGTTCCCGGTCAGTTCAGTATTGCCTCTCAGACGGTGAAACGGTTAGAGAGACGTTTGTGAACAGTCGGGTGTTATGAATCGTGGACCGTGGTGGCCAAAACACCAGGTAGACGAGGCCGAGCGACTGGANTCAGCATACACACATAACTCATTCAACCTAAAAACACAGCATGATTTGCCTGAGATTCTACGGAGAAATCGATAAGTTTCAAACAGTCTCTTCGCGTTTTCCGGATTTGTTTTATTCATGAATGCGGCTTATTATTATCTACCGGCTCGTGCGAAAGTCATCGTGATGGCACAGTCCGTTAGAGAATTATCGCACTTCCACCTCACTTGCATCCCATTTGCACTCGTCGGTGCATGCCAGTTCCCGGTCAGTTCAGCATTGCCTCTCAGACGGTGAAACGGTTAGAGAGACTTTTGTGAACAGTCGGGTGTTATGAATCGTGGACCGTGGTGGCCAAAACACCAGGTAGACGAGGCCGAGCGACTGGACGGGGGATGTGTGTACGCTCGAGTCCTACGCCCAGCCGGTTAACCTGGTTGTGATTGTTTTAGCGGTGTGGTATGCCCGTTTTTTCACGCAATTTGGTTAGAGCAAAGTGGCTGTTCGGTTAGCTCTTTGTTCTGGACTCTGGAATTTGGCACCGTGTCACAGTTTCAGAACGTTCTCTGCTTACTGCGGTCAGGTGGAAATCACTTCATTATCGTCCAGCGTTTGCAGTCCTCTGCAAGACGGATGATGAAAGCCCATCACTTATACATGTTGTACATTTTATACTTTCCTTGAACTTGGCTAACTGGAACAGGCGGTTTCACAGACGTTTTCAATGAAGCAAGTTTTGATTTTGTGGTAGAAGTCGGTTTGTTCAAATAGAAAATGCAGTTGAAAACGACCGATAACGATAGCCAAGTTTACATCATTCACTGTGTCCAGAAGGGTAAGTGACTCTGAGAGGATCGCTTGACATCTTGTCTGTAGTATGGGAACTTAGAGATCGATTTTCGAAATTGACTGGTAGTGTGCATTCAAAGGAAACCTGTGTCAGTGGAAATCTTAGGATGAATAGATCAACCGGGTTGATAGGCACCAATGGTATTGACTGAAGTGAAGCAATAATTTTCTGAACAATAAAATCTCCAGTAACTGTTATTAGCTTATCTTCTGCAGACTGTTTGCTACAGAGTCATCAATAGTTGTCAAAACATTTGACAAGTTAACGGACAAAATGAAATGCTGATCTTGTACAGAATGAGACAACATTTATCTGATTTTTGGAACACAGTGAATCTTTGATTCTGCTGGTTAACGTGAATGAAAACGGGTGCGAATTTTCAGCGCTCACTAACGTCACCAAGAACAAAAAATTCGTAATTTTGCCTACGATAACTTCCCAGAGCAAAAGAAACAATCTGAACACGCGATCACTTACCCATCCATCTTTAGTCTTTTTCGCATGCCTATCAAAGAACCGTTGCGTATAGACTAACATGCATGCACTTATTTCATAAGTGATAAATTTGGCTGGAAGAAAAAACCCGGTTTTGGGGAAACCGGGCAAATTTTAACGCTGATCCAGAAAGTTGATCAACGAGGACTTAGTCACTTTACCCGTTGTAATCTGTGTGAGAACCAGCTTTTAATGTCATAACAATGCTTTCTTATTGAACGTTAGGTCAATCAAACCGGACTAGATCAGTCACATTCCACGGATTACGAAATAAAGTGGTTCACCAATATTTCTGGGATATTAACTAACAGGTGTCAAATCTGGTGACCTCCTTAGGTCATTTCGAATGAGAAGGAAATAACGACAGTGAAAATGAGATCTATTTCAAAATCTTGATAGCTGCCAATCCCGACGTCTTGAAATCCCAACAGTTCGTGTTACTTGTAGACAATATCCCATTTGTTCAATTATCATACTGTTTACCACAGACTAAATGGACTCCGTAGACCAGTGTATATGTTACGAGCAGTAGCTGGAACTGTGCAAAGCCTCAATCTGGCACAAGTGCTCCTTATATCCGCGCTGATGTACGGACTCCACTCAGTCTAAATTAAACAGCAAAAGTAACTCACAAATGTGTTGCTATCTACCAGTCTCAGATTTTGCCGTTCCTATGGTTGGGTGGTTGGTCAAAATTCACCGGGTACGCACGTCTGATGAGTGACAATAACCTCGGAATCGGTAGTCTGCTTCCGGCGAATTTTGGTTATTGAACGCCTATTACTTACGTCACTCCACTTTATACAAGCTCACCATAGTGTTCTGACACAATCCAGTCAGATCACTACACTCAGGCAACACCTTGATATTTCTACGAGACCGCTTTACGAAAATGAATTAGCAGTTAGTTCACTCATGAATGTCGCAAGATGTGTACTCTTCGGCGGTCGTACTCTTGCATGTTTCTTGCTGTTGGACAGCTAGTGTTGTATGAAACGCAGCTTCGCTTGTAAATGGTATAGTGCGGAAATATGACACAGGTCTGAACATCAGGAATGCAAGAGACCGGAAGCGAATATTGGAACGGTGCGCACGCATCTTGGGGAACGTTTCACAAAGGCGAATGATAGTGTACTGTTGCTCAATGTGTGTGGAAACGCAACAGCCATGCAAATGAGTGTGTGTTCGTTGTCTTATGTATTAACGCATGGTAATTCTTTCACTTTGTAATATTGATCTTAGGTGTTGGAAACACTTAGCGTTGAACCGGACGACCTGAAGGAATACAATCCGGACTGGCGTCCGAAAGTTAAACGGACAGTTGTTGCGCGGCCGAGAACGAAAGCATGCGGTACGCAAGGAAACCATCGGTGCCATAGGCCGTGGTGACATGACTGTATGGTGTTGTGATGTGTGCGGCCGCGAATGCGTTGGCCGTTTGAGATCAGTACATCAACAACGTACTCATAGTACACCGTCGACGAAGAGACGACGAGTACCTTAGGCTCAGGTCAGGTAGATTATATCAGTGTATCCACTCTACTTCTGTTAATGACTGCCTCGGCCAAGAGCCTGGCCGTTTGGCAATTGATCCGCTCCCCTTTTCATAAACTTGGGTTTCTGCAATCTTCTACCCATTCATCACTTCAACTATGTTGGTGTACTGTTTGATGGATGGCCTATGTGATTTTCCCTAGTTCAGTGTGAACTTTTATTTTCATCCTTATCTTCTCTGGGATGCACTAACCTGCCCGAGACGATCGGGCAATCTGATCATTGCTCACAAACGAGAGTGGTTGAGTGTTCAGATTTGATAATTCGGTCGTGCCTAATGTGAGGTCAATGGCGCAGTGGTTAACATGGTTGCTTCATAATTGGATTAGCCGGAGTTCAAATCCCAGCCATGGCAAGGATATGCACTTCTGACGAGCTCTAATCAGAGCGAAACTCGAGTCTAGTGCTTCCTTCCGAAAGAGGCCGGCTGGGAAGTCTGTCTGAATGCGGAGGCTGCGATCAAATATGAATGATGGTCAAATTGAAAATAAACCAAACCCCCGACTACTCATCAGAAGTCTTTAGTTTAGATCTCGCCATTGCAGTCTCTCTCTCCGTTTACTCTCCGAGAGATAATGGTTTCCCTTTCGTGCTAGCCAATCAACTGGCTAACCAGCATTGACCGGCTGAACATCAAGTCTACGCTCACACACCTCCTGGTCTTAGTAATGGATATGTGGTGCGTGAGTGGAACCTCAAGTGGTGGGGCGCAGGACAGTCGCAGTGATGTCTAAGCGCAGGCGTCCTTTGGCTTCGGTCACTATGACAGGCTAACCTGAATCGGATGCTGCCAACCATGTATTCACATAACCTGTACGGGATTTTATGCAATAAACGATTTCTCAGGCCAAGCACCTTTTGCCGTCACGACACTGTCAGTGCAGAACCAAGAAATTCAACAGTTAACGGTAGTCAGAGAACTCATTTACGGACTGTCTTTGTGTGACTGTTCGTGAGATTTTCCTCCAGTAATATGACGAACTCCTTCTAAACAGTATTTTCAAATCCCATCTATTTCGATTGTGAATTATGGGGATCGTGAACCACCAAAACTTTGGGTTTTGACTAAGTGGATTGTGAACGGCCCGCTTTGAACCGCCCAGAAAGAGACGACGGATAATTCGAAAAATTAGTAACCGGTGCGAACTGAGCAGATATCCACGGAGCAACCTTTAGATGTAAATGACGTTACAGACTACAATGCAAGTACGCACCGACTTTTTGTGCTGTGGATCAATAAATAACTAACGATGCATGGACAAGAATCACTCTTGTGTGCAAGACACTGTAGTGCAACTGACACCCGGCGAGGAAAGTAATGGACACACCGGTCCTAACTGCTCGTTAGTGGGAGAATTATATAGTGAGAGAGCAAGTTTTTGCACGAGTTTGTTGATCGTTAACTCATGTGCGAGGATAGCCAAGGTAATGCCGGAATGGTAAGTCTCCACTGTTCCACTCGAGGACAGTAACGATCAATTACTATTCGGTCTGGGCGACTTCTGTGCACAACTGAGGTAGTCACGTAAGGCTTCCATACATACTGATTACAGTGTTAATCGTGGAAGACATCAGAATTAGTACTTTGACGTAGATCGTTCTGCGAGTGCCTCTTTTGAAATTCTGGTTCCTTTGATTACATTTGTTAGTAAGGTCAAAGGGATTAAGTCTGGTGATGTTCACCAGCATACTGCTTCTTACAATCTGAATTCACGCATACGTATGACGTGAATGTAATGGAGATGCGCAAAACGAAAGTGACAGAACTATATACGAATGTGACTGAACATTTGCATATGACACTTCGGTAGTCTAATATGGAGTCAGTGGTGCAGTAGTCAAAACGGTTACCTCATGAAAGCGTGAGCAGAGTTCTGATCCCCATTCTAATCGTGGCAAGAACATGTGCTAAGGACGAGGTTTACCAAGGGTAAAGCAGAAGTCTATCACTGCTTTTCGAAAGGGACTGGCTGGAAATTGGATAGGGATGAGAATACTGCAAACGGCTGCGGGTGATCCTCAATAAATGCCCGTCAATACGTCGTTTTTCCGGGACATATTTCATAAAAATCAAGCAGAGTGGTTTACGCGCCTTGTTTGAAAAAGAGCCTACCAAATGTGTACAGAATACAAATTGTTCACATTAAGAGAACATGGTTTCCGGGAGCATTTAGTTGAAAGATATCAAGCGTCCAACGGTGAAATAGCAGAGAAAACATCTGTGTCAACAAATCGGTACAGTTGGAGATCCTGCTTATGGGTGCTGACTTTCTCATGCAACTGAAGCAAGACCTAAAGGTCGTCAGTTCCAGAACTTACTACGTGGTTCACTTACGTGCCATGCTGAGGACAAAGTCACTTCCCGTGTTCTCTTGGGAGCGGAATCTGAGCGATTTTGTCATATCCCACGTGCTCTACAAATTTTCATGTAGTTCTGGATAGTACTATATTAACAATTGGATGTAGAATGATTGACCAGGGTGGAGGGTTTGTACGAATTGTTTTTGGGCATACCGGCAAGGATTGTGGAGTCTGACAGCAATAGCCTCGGCCGTTAATAACGGTCGCACTCTGACAACTCTCCAGCAAGCTTGGTGAACCTTGTGGATGACTGTGAAGGCTTTTTGTATGATGACCACCCTCAACTAAGCGGAGGCAGGTTGCACTGGAAATGGGCTTTTTCGAACCATTGCAAAAACATTTCCACAGGTGTTCACGAAACCTCTCCGATAATCGCCTTGTGGTCCACCCAACCTAACCGGCTTGACAACAACAGGTGAAACAGTGGATACAGGAAGACGAAGAGAGCTTGGACAAACTACCCCTGAGACCTGGCACCGGTACCGGACAGGTATCGAATGACACGTAATCTAGCTGTAGGATAGAGAAAAAATGAAAAATTGTGTACTGACCCATCAACGTCTTTTTTCTAAGAATGGTTCCTTCAGTTGTTCCATCTGATCGACAAAGCAACGCGACTTCTGTTGCGATGCCCTAACTTGATGGTTAAGTTTATATTCCGGGTGTGCTTTGTTGAACTCCTCTAGTATGACATGAAGATCATCATCGTTTCGGACAACACGAAAAATGTCATCCACACAGCGCTTGCAAAGCTTGCACTTGTGATTGAGTTCTGTGATCTTCAGTTTGTCCACAAATATATCTCCGATTATCGAACCTGGGGGTAAACCCATCGCTACTCCATCTCCCTGTCTGTATATATCTCTCCAATAAACTGAAATAAAACATTATAGATGCAAAAGAATAGCTCTCTCAACTTCTCTCTTGTAAGTTTACCATCAGTTTGATCGTTATCGACATATATATGTTTATATATATATATATATACATATGTATATATATATATATGCATGGGCTGTCAGCATTATCTTGCAGTAGCACTTTAATAGGACAACGTGCTATCGTTCCCGATATTCACTGAATCAATTGAATCCACAGAAATGAAGGTGTCCTTTAGACTAAAAGGAGTTGATCGTAATCTGACCGGTTCTAATGTCTCCGTCAGCCGTCTTGCTGAGTTATGATGTGGCGAACTGTACATATCTAGCATCAGACTTAATGACCGTCCGTCTCCATGAAATTCGAAGACCATACAAACGTGGAACGATCGTTCCCGTAGGTCTGTGTAGGGTGCAGTCAAAATCAGCAAGCGCGCACGAATTGGATTCGAATTGCACAACGCAGCCTGCTGTTTCGTTGTCAGCACCGTTTTAGTTTACGTTTTTTAAGTCGTGTGCATGGTTTACTAGGCCTTTGGCTCATGCTCATGTTGATGGAACCTCCAAATTGGAAGAACACTGTCCCCCGGTGTCTCCGCGTTGTTCCAAGCCTAGTCATTAAGTTTTACGGGCACCAGAGTAGAAACGACCGGCTTTTATGTTAAATCTGATACACTCGAACGTTGGAGCATCGATAGTGTCTGCTGGTTTCATTTGGCGAAACAATCTGGATAAGCTTTTCTCTATTGGCGTCGTTTTAACTTTGTATGTTCCCGTTTTCTGAAACTTCGATTTATCTGACAGAACCGATGATATTTTGGTAACATAGTCCGTTCCATCAAGTAAGACTATCCCTGATCATTTGTTAGGCTTCATGACTAAAATATTCCGGTTGGGTCAAAACTCTCTTGCAACAGAGTTAGTCTTCCAACTGTCACTCGGATAGACAAGCCAAGTCCAAATTGATCACGTGTCCAGACCATCTGCTGCAGTTGTTTCTTTTGCTGATTCAAATCCAATCAAAGCTTGGGTTCTTCGAAAAATAATTTCTGCTAGTTTATTAAGTCTGCCTCACAACTTACTAGTAAAATGTGTTTGAAAACGTTATCTTGCCATTTCTTGACCATGTTGCTTGGTGTTTTCAGGTGGGATCATACCATTTCATTGTTACTGTGGGAATTCGGCCATTTGATGCATGAACCATGACTTCTATTTCTGTTAAATATTTTAACAGCTTCGCTAGATTTTCCACATGGATCAAATTACACCAGTTGGTTCTACTACAGCATCCTACAACAGGTCTTACCACAAAATATTGAACTGTGTACGATCGAATACACAGTTCACTCCGGAAGATGCACAATATTTGCTGTCTTTTCTTGATAACGTAATGCACCACAACATGGGTGAATTCTTCCAAACACTCATTAATCGAGAGCAGAGGTAAACGAGCAGTATGTCCATTTGCTAAATATTGCTCCACTGAAGCAGAAACGAGAGTTGCTTCGGAGTCTAGTCTATACATCAATAAACATGTGCACACCAAACGCTATAGTCAATGAAGTACAACAAATCCGAGAGATAGTGAGCCAAAATGGGTATCCATATAAATTTCTAAACAAAAATATAAAGCTGAAAAATACCCAGCCAACGATAGAAACAGTGGCCATGAAGCCCATTTTGATAAGTTTGCTACTCAAAGACGGTGCAGTTGACTAACTGACCAGTCATAAGTTGAGAAATCCACTGACCAATACATACCGTGCTACACGGAATGATCACTTCATTTAAGAGCCGACCGATTTGGTTGCCACATCTTAGAGATAGTGTGCCAAAGTCTTCTCTTTATTTTGTTTTTCTTATGTGTTTTTGTCAGGCCAGCTACGATGAATAAACCACTCGGTGACAAACAGGCACCAGGAACACCTTCCGAAGTGCTCCCTAGTTGTGTAAAAGAACACATATCGATTGTTATCGTATTTCACTGGATCGACAAGGGTTATCAAATCACGACCCATAGGGTTTTCGGAATTCTTCACAGTGTCTTGCGTTCATTCCCTAGCAGTCAGAGTGAGGATGCGCTGGACGGCAGGAGCGACTGCAGTTAGACTTTACATCCCTCAACTGTGCGCCCAACAGAAAGTTCTACCGGTCTTGCATCTCCCGTCGCCATCTATGTGTGAACCATCTGAATCTCACCAACCTGTTAACCCAGTTAACGCGTTACTACATGACGGTCACGACCATCCAAAATCGGGACACACTCAGAAACAAAAACAAATTATCATCCGGTGATAATGTCGTCCACACGATTTCCGAGGCATTACTATTTCCTAAGAAGCTCTTCCAGTTCCATATGTGTTTGTAAATTTCTCTTAACGTTATATGCCCGATGCGAAAGACCGAAAACAATTCTTGACTACCATGACCACTTATGAAACCGCCTGAATGCTTTCTAGGACCTAACAAACTCTTTTTCCATGTTTCTCGTCCCTAATTTATCAGCTGCCAGTATAATTCGGCTTATTGCAGTCTCAAAATAGAGGGTATCGCATTTCTGACATGGCACTCCTATTTTACTTTTTAAAAAAATAATCTCTACTGACCTGATTTTGCTTTACATTTCAGATTCATATCCTCCTTTTAAATATCTATGGTCTGATGACATCATGCATGTGATTATGTTCTGTGATTGCCTAAGGTGTGAAAAAATCACTAGACTTGTCTTACACTCATTACTGCCGAGCACACTTTACAGTTGATCTTATCGTAGGCGTTCATGACTGTTCACAATTTTAAACACGATTATTACTCATAAACAAAGTGGTTGGGTGTTCAGATATGACTTTTCGGTCGTGCCTAATTTGAGGTCAGTGACGCAGTGGTCAATGTAACATACAGTCAAAAACAGAAAGCACGCACGGATTAAATTGGAGTTGCGTAACAGCATGTGCTGCTGTGTTGTCAGCACCATTTTAGTTTGGGTTTGTGTAAGTTGTGTACATGGCTTACAGGGCCTTTGGCTCATGCCTGTTCGTGTTGTTTCCTTTTACAGGCTGTTGTTGGAACCTCTACTTGCGAAGAACGCTATTTCCCGGTGCCTTCACATTACCCCAAAGTTGGTTTGCAAGTGTCACGGGCATTCAGAGTATAATCTGCCTGCTTGCATGTTACAGTCAACACAGTTGGCTCATGAACATGTGGCTGCAGCTCTAATCCCGGCCCTCGAAAGGATATGTATTACTGACAAGCTCTAATATGAGGGAAGCTCAAGTCCAGCACAATTTTTGAAATAGGTTGATTGGGTAATCTATCTGAATGCGAAAGCTGTGGTCAGATGTGATTGAATTTCAAACCAAACTTATGTTACGTAGGCACTGGGACAAAAATGTAACGAACAAGACTTGTATTCCGGATTCGGTCAGCAAGCTTTTCATGACAAATAAACTTCGAAATAAGGTACCAAAGTAGATTAGAAAATCGTCCAATCGATATTAAAATTTCCAACCGATAAGCAACAGCTGCACCGTCACTGTTTCAGCGTGTGAGTTATATTGCTCTTAGATCGAGGAAGTTTATGTCTGCACTAATTTTTGAGCATAAAAGTTGGACTATTACAGGCCTCTTCAAAGGTCACTATCCGGAACTGCCTTATCCGATCGACTTCTAGACAAATGCTCGACGATTTGTTAAACCATTGACAATATTCGGAGTGGGTCATTTGAGCGACGTCGTCACTGTCTGACTAGCACTGTTGATCGGTTAAGCAGGATGTTGTCGATGTGTACAACATGAAAAACGTCTTGTTATACGACCAGCATATGCTACTCAGCACAGGCGACAGAGGAATAGATACAAAGTCTGATAACAGTGTGGAGACTTGCCTTCGCGTTGAGACATGATAACACAGACGAAAATTCAGTGCTTTGTTAATTGTCTGAAAACTCCATTGAAGAGGCCAGATTTTTGGAACTGACCTGGTTAGCATAGTACAGATCATGACATATCGCACATTCAACACGCGGTTGCATGTCCAGACTCAAAACAATCGGTACCAGTTAGGGCCATCTCAGTACGGACATGCATGGCAATTCTTTGATGGCCAAATCATGACTGACACAAGCTAGATGTGGATTTGAAAAGGGGACCTGATTCAGTAATATTGATATCCTAGATGGACAATCTGCTGTTGAAAGAATGTTACCCACTGAGCGTAACACGGTGTTCAAGCCTAAAAGATGTTTTGGTGACTCTTGGGGTTCAATGACATAAACGGGGATCGTTTTCAAGTTTTGTTTCTTGTGAATTTTGGAGTAACATATTCGAATCGTTTAACCGAATTTTGTTTGCACAACAATGTTATTTTCTTTCTGAATTCCTCAACTTCCAGCAGTGCCGTTTTTGTTATCTGTTTGCAATGGTAAATGTTACTTGCCACTGTCTTTTCTTGCTGGACGACGACGATTTTCTAACCCACGGATATTATCTATGGTGGAATCTCTGGTTTAATATACGGTGCATTTTTTTTTCTAACAGCTTTCACTCATATCTTCACTTCAACTTTAGTCGCAGAAAAACAGCCACATGCATGGTAATAGGCATGAGTATGATGTAGGTGACCTGACGCGAAATTTTCACACAGTCTAATTGGTAAGGGCCGGTGACTATAAAATTTAACTAATTGCTCACATGCCTGGTGAAGGTTGTGCAGAAGATAGGCGGACATCTGGAGACTAGGTATAACTGCGGAAATCTGTTACAAATATGATGTGAATGCTAGTGAGGCTCTTTTCTACGAGCAGTTGGCTGGAACTGAAATGGCTCTGTCGGCTGTTCAAGTGGAGAGAGAAGGATATGAGACCTTCTTGGTCATTCCAAGGCTAAAACAACTTTTTGAAAATAATGAGCCATAGATAAAAACGGGGAATGATATAAGTTATTTGAGCCAAATCCCGGTACAGGGTTCCATAACCAGTGTGAAGTTACATAAACTGGAACTGCCTGCTTCTTGTACAAGGGCAACAGAAAACCAGAATTTAGTCAGACAGTTTTAACAGTGTCTTTTCAAACATGCTATTCCTCGCTTAGCATTGCTTTAAAGCATTTTAAGTGCCGTATATCCAGCACAAACATAAGCGCAGCACGCGCACCTCTACATAACCTCAGATACAGAACTGCCACGTTTTCCTGTTGTTCAGACGTTAGCGCGATGTAATGTTTCCTACACCTATCGATAGAAAGTGCTCCGTATGGCTGTGGAAGCCACTTTTGGTGTTCACCAATCGCATTGCTATACAGTGTGGACGGGTAACGGAAGTTCCAGAACATAACTATGCCCGAATGTGTTATATTCTGTTAATTTCTTTATTTGGACTGAGTTTCTGTTAGTGCTCGTACGAACTCTACTGAGACTGAGATAAACGAAGCAACTGATTCATAAATGAATTAGTACGTATAAATGCGCAACAAGTTAGAGCTAACTGCTCCGTATATGAAATACCACTGGGGAAAATTTGAATAGGAAATTCGAGCAAACCTTTTGTATTGAACATTTTCCATGGTTGAAAACGGTCCGCCAAACCATCAAAATTTTTTTACCTACAATATAGAAATTGAATTCACGTGTCTAGTCCTTGTGTTGAACGCTCTGAATTTTTATGTACGCCTTAGAATTTGACCAGATGTTTCCTGCTAGCCAGTACTTGTTTAAGGTCGTCATCGTCGAATACGGCCATATATTAGCCGTTCGCATTTTTGCCTAACTACAACACAGACATGAAAGGAAGTGCAAGTTTTAGTTGAGGAATGGCAGTGGCTTGACCACTAAGATCAATTACGTCCAAACTCAAAGAGTCAAGATGGTCACATCGTGTGAACGTACATCCGAAATAAAGGTCGAAAACAGGCGTAGTCACTAAGGCAACTGCCTCAAGGTTATCGTTTTTCCCAGTTGTTAATCCCATTTACGTCACGAATACCTGTACTAAAGAACAACACTATTTACATCAGTGAACGCGATCAACCGCCACCTTGCCGAAAGCCTCCTAGGTCTGATCCCGTGAGTCGCAAACTTCACATCCCGATATTCGGCATATGATAACAAACTTGCTGATGAACCACCGTACAAAATAAGCATTTGAAGAAAGAAAGGATCTGGGTATTCGTAATTATTTTAATCGTGAATTACTATTCTCATGAAGAAACTGTGGTACACCAGTCCAGGTTTCTTGTACCCATAAGCAGCTTTCGTCTAAACAACCGTACAATTCTAGTGTTTTCTGCATGATTATCTGACTGCATCGGAACACATTTAGAATTATTCCAGTTCACTGAGTTATTTTTCTAAAGGATATTGTGTTTCTTCCATGAAAATCTTTTAAAGTTGTTTCCATATCCAGACGATAATTATGACGCGTTAAAAAACATGCTTTTGTGGTTTCCAAGGCGTTTTGCAAAACAATGTTAGAAAAATTTACAAGATTTGGTCCTAATCTTATGTTCCATCTTGTATATTGAAAATCACTAAGTTGGTCGGAGCTATCACTTCCCCTAGACTTTCCAGTCAACCCGTTTCACTGAAAAGCACCAGTATCGAGTAGTAGTGTATATCAGTAAAGCACATCCTTGACTGTCTGGAAAGTCTATGGGAATACAATAGCTGCAATCAGTTGTGGGTGATGTTCTATCTATATGCAAAACATAATCCCCTACTACTCATCAACTATCTTCGGTCTGCTGTCAGAACTTTATATATTCTAAAGTTCTCAGTCAACTTTTCCCAGCACGCTAGTATTGCGAAATAAAGTATGCACATTTTAAACTTTATTTTGCATAGTAGTCTGATCATTTAGTTGTCATATAATTCTCAAAACTTCATCGAAGGAACCAAACTGTTCAATCTTGTTTAAGTTTCCAATTTTTTGAAGCAAGGTCGAAAATGTGTGGAAGCACGGACCAGGTCAGTCTATCGATACAAATTCAGCGTTGGTCCTAAGTGAATTAAAGTCTAAAATCAGCAAATGTATCTCTCATCACAAGAATTTGTTGTTGAAATGGTTTAACTATTGAAAAACAATTTGACGTAGATTTCAGTTGGGAAGAGCGGAATTTTTCTGTTTGCTGAGTACAAACTGATATTATGTAAAGATGCAAGCGTAACCTGTGTTGTATCTTTGGTTTCGGCAAATATTTCTGAAAGTTCAACCCTCATTTGATGATCAACTTGAAATCCAGATTCCCGTTGATCATTCTCGGTGTGCATTTCTTGTAAAAGCAAGTGTTTCTTGTCTATCGTAGCAGGTATCGATAAAATGTTATTCCTTCTAGATTTTTTTGATGAAACTTACAGCACATTGAAAGAAAAACTTGATAATCACGTCAGTTTAACTGTCTTTAGACTATGGTTAGTTTGATGGTGAACAGTTTTAACGCTATTAACGATCAGTCGATTTTCACGCTTGTTTCAGTTAAGTTCGTGTTTTTCACACGCTGGAAATTGGGAAAAACTTTCAAATAATCTCCAGACGGCAACGAGACCGTCCCTACTTTGTTGTATCCTGTTTGTTGACCGAAACATCTGGAATAGAGGCGTAAATGTTACAGAAATGTCAAAGTTAGGTTCCTCACTAAGAAGACCCTAATGAGAGTTGACATATTGGCTTGAAAACTAGAATAGATCGTCTTGGCATAGTGTTGGTCAATTATGCACTAACGTCACTCCACATATTTTACGTGGTTTGTCCTGAGTACCCCTCAATTCATTTGCCGAACTGAAGATAAGCTGTTTAGTAGTTCCAATAGGTTTGCCGACTACAAACTAGTGGTCATGAAGTTTATTTCAATGAGAGGACTGCTATTCACTTGCGATGTAATACCCGCTTATTAATGGGTCTTTTTTCCCCCAATCAGCGTGATTGGAAAACTTCCAACAGGTTGATAGTGGTTGACAGACTTTGATTTGCACTAAAGTTTGACAATTAACCTAAAAACACAATCTGTGAAATGCCAATCAATCCGTCTTGAGTTCGTGCCACCAGTGTTTCCATACAGCTAGTGCATTCGGACTGACGATTTTCGCTCAAAATAACAACGTATCGAAGGAACATGCAACAAATATCTCATCTGATTCAAGTGTCAGCAGACTTTGTTGTTAATCTAGTCCAGCTGTGAATGCCGTCTTACTATAAAACATCAAAAATGTTGAAGTGTTTGCTGCACAACGTCATTTCGAACAACTATTTTTTTCGAATGTATTACTCCGTGTTTCTCATTAAGCCAAGGTTTGTTAACACATGTTGCAACATAGGAAAATTCTATACGCGCGGGCACATTCTTGCGTATGCAACACAGTTACTCATTCCGCTGGGTTACATCAACTCATCGTGATATATTGAACAAAACTGGAGCACCAGATTAAGTAGATGAATATTTGCTGACTGGCACTTCTGTGATAAACGGCGCATCTCGGTCATTCATACTTTGCCGAAAATCCGTCGAAAACAGCATCATCTTTGTTCTCCGACTCGCGCGTTCCCACACCACGCGTGCGCTTGTGTTTATGAACCTGAATTCCAGTCCACATCACAATTGCGGTTTCCACTCACAAGTAGTGTGTAGTTCTTTCTGGTTTATGTATGTGGATGACGCCTTCTGTCATAGGGTTTTTGTCTGGCATTCCACATCAGTTGATCCGATCCCGTTGAGCTCATCCGGTTGCCCGTTTTGTCCGCAGTCATATCGCTGTGGGCTTTGGACATAACTTACAGCCGTGTTGGGGTATTCCACTGAGTGTTGGGATACACGCGCCCCCGTTTTAGTCATCCGTCAAAATATGACACTCCCGGTGGATGCGGTTACCTCTCCACCAAAGTATTTTTGGCCTGCAAGATGACATAATAAAAAAATCACTTTTGCGCTTTTCTATCGTTGACAAAATATAATGACATCATGATAACTTGCTTTCAGGTATTTTGATTAGGGGCAATTTAGAGCAGTGATACACGGGACATCATTTTTCCAGACAATGTATTGACGAATTAGTAAAAGGGTACTCTGTCCACGGGATGCGCAGATTGCTACGGAGTTAAAAACGTATGCAGTTCTGTTGGAATTCAACGTCTCGCATTCTCGAAGTGAGCAATAACTTGGTTCTAAGTACGCTTTTGTCCACAGTTTCAACAATAACGATGATCCTACTAACGATATAAAGTTCTGAATATGGTACAGTAATGAGGGCCGAAAAGTTAGCACTGTACGTACTCTCGAGTTGAACGGATAATGTGAAAGTTGATCTCAGAGGACGGTGGTCGAGCCACTGTGGATGGTGGTTTGGTTTTATATGGAGAATGGTTTGGCTGATAATGCTGATCGGACAACGACCTGTATTATGGATGAACTATCACCACTGATTTCTCTTACTAAAATGTGCCAACCGGCGAGTGAACACGAATATGAACGTGACGATACTCAAATTAACACTCCTTCACATTCCTTGATATCATTAGAATGTTAACCCACACAGCAAACCTTTTTTGACTCAGTTTTTGCAGTCGGCATACAAACGTTCAAGATTTCGCTGTTAACAGTTAAAACAATTGCTCCCAAGATAGGTCATCTGAGGAAAGTGTGACATTGAATTAGGCGAAATTAGTTGGACAGAGGGAAGAATCACATTTCTGTTTGGTCCAGTTATCACTGCTGAAACACATTCGTAAACACAACCCAAATCGTGTCTGCCTAGCTCACTGACTGTAGAAGATACCTCTGCATCTGGTCTTACTTCTGACTCAAACTGAGCTTCTGGCTCACTTCCCCGGAATATTTGAATGCCAGAATTAGAATGACTCGATGCATTATTGATCGCTCGTCAACATTCACGGTCTTGTGGCTATATGCCGTTCTAAGTACTCCTGAAGTTACCGTGGTTTCTGTTTTGACTGGTTAGCCAGCTTATGAACTGATTCAACAAGTTTATCAGAAATTGCGGAAGTTTCCAGCTGATAATCGTATACAAAGTCAGTATACCAAATGTCACCTCAAAATTTTGCCTTCTGTCCAACAATACTTTCAGTGATTCACACATGGGTTCAAGGCAGAGGTCCAAGATTCCCTGATCCCGTCGGCTTTTCGTGCTCAGTATCAGACGAGCATCTGTTGATGTGAAACTCAATCAATGAAAACGGGGTGTGGCACCGCTCTTGGGGATTGCAGTAAATACCTGCATAATGAATTTTTAGGCAAATGGGAATTAAAAATTGCTTTAAAGAAATCTCTAGAAGCGCTGCTAATGACCTGTTCCAAAGGTTGGTAACCTTATAAGAAAAGAACCGCTGCTCTAGAAAGGCCCAAGAACGGAGCTTAAGAAGCCTCCTGCTATGTCTTCGCCGGCGGTCATCAATCGCTACACTGAAGAACGATTTTACGAGACCTACTCTAAAGAAGTGTGCGAGAATTAAATCGCTACGAAGTCTTCGAAATTCAGATGGGCAGAAGTCAAGAATTTCAAGTCGAGACTAGTATGTGACATTTCTGAGGCCCCTGATCAGTTTGGTAGCTGCGCCCTCTTTGAAAATAAGCATGTTTTTTGTACATGACCTGCTAGGAGAGAAGCCATGCTAGGTGGAGGGAAAAAAAGATGGTTCATTAAGAAGTGGTTGAGGATGGTACGCTTGCATACACGTTCCATTATCGTACAAGGACTTCTCGTGAGGCTGATTGGCCAATAGCTAGCCGGAGAGTTCCGGTGTTCTGCTTTTAATATGGGTGTAACCGTCGACTCTCTCCATGCACTGCGGAGAAGGCCACTCTGAATTGTCTGTTTAAACGGCTTATGAAGGGGTTCTGCTAGACTAGCAGCCACTTATTCGAGAATCCTGGGATGGATCTTGTTAGAGCCCATCACACTGTACGAATTAATCTTGAATAAAAAGTCTTCAACATCTAGCACAGGAAACTCAGTGGTAACGATTGGTTGTCCGAAGTTCTGCAGCGATTGGACGGGATGCCAGCTCGGGGATTCGAATGCCAAGTAAACTGCCGAGTATTACTCCCTGAACAACTCGGCCACAACTAGGGAGTCAGGTGAAGTCTTCCCGTCGTACGGTCGCAAGGAAAGAACCGAAGGTTTATTCTTTCTTACTCGTCGCATATGCTCAAATAAGAAGTCTTTGTTCCCGTGGACTCTGATGAGGACCTTTTCTTGTACGATCTTGATGTTTTCGTGGATTTCTCGCTTGCGCCTATTACGAGCAACGTGGAACGTGTTTAGGTCCTTCGAGTTCCTCGCAAGCTTATGCTTCGCGAATAAATGGGAACGGTCACTGAGAAGGCGACGTACTGTGTGCGGAACAGGTGATCGAAAAAAGAAATTGCAGTTTGTGCGGTACAAATAAGTTCCCCGCTTTCTGGATTGCGCTTTGAAACGCACGGTATTTCTGGTTCACGGAGACATAATCGAGAAGAAGTGAACCTAGGTAGTTTCTCAGACGGTTAAAATCAGCCTGATTAAAATTTCGAACTGTGGACCTTTTTGCTGGTTGCTGTAACCAGTAAGAGATAAGGTCAAAAGTTAGGCGAGAGTGTCCACTGTATCCAAGATGTGAACTAACTATCACTCTCTCTACCAGGTGGCTCTGACTAGGTCGAGCAGGGAAGGAATTTGACCAGAACGATGCCGTGTCAGGGCGCTGACATGTTGTTCCTACGCTTTCCGTCGTATTAGTGCCAATAAGGAAGTCGAGAATTCGTCTTCGCAGTCCCGGTGAGAAACTGATGTTCAGTTTGTCTTGGATGCATTAAAGTCACCCATAACAAGCAGGTGGGTGGAGCGTGGTGATCCTAGGAAGTTGTCTAGGTGTACGTGAAAAGTGTCGTCGTAGGAGAAGTTGGACAAGGAAGAACGATAAATAATCTCCACCAGGAGTGAGTCTTAACTATGCAACGATAGTCGAAGCCACAGACATCATAGTTACTAGGAGAGTGAAAACCACCGATACTCGTGGGTGTCGAGCGATACTGCTGAAGGGAAATAGCAGAATTCCTCCCCCTCATTCTCCCTCGGGCGGTGTCACTTTGATTAATTGGACACTCGGGGACACT
Organism: Paragonimus westermani; assembly: GCA_008508345.1. Taxonomy (NCBI): domain Eukaryota; kingdom Metazoa; phylum Platyhelminthes; class Trematoda; order Plagiorchiida; family Troglotrematidae; genus Paragonimus; species Paragonimus westermani. The sequence continues at coordinate 23,413 of QNGE01005489.1, forward strand.
CAGTTCACTGTCAACGATGTCACCTGTAAGCCAGGTCTCCTTGAAAGCAAACATATGGGGTTGAGTATCATGAATTAACTGATTTCCGATAATTTATTGAGCAGACTCAAACATTTCGTATACGTGCAACTGAAAGCTACTTCCTTGATGTATTTCGCAAGAAAAGAGAAGGGAGCGTACGAAAAAGAGCTTGGGAAAGAAGACCTAGAATTGAGAAGGGTGGTGGGGTTGGATTTGGTCTATATTTCCGAGTTGTTCTGACAGCCCTCCTTTGAGGCTGTGGGCGCAACATCACCGATTGTACGCACGTTAGGAACCTCACAGAGCGCTTAGCCAACATTCTGGGCATCACATCATGCAAATTAATCCAAGAAAATCAGAATCTTCCAACGACGTTTAGCACAAGTTCGGTTTTCCAGCTTTCGACAGCATAGTCATCTACATGAGACTATTGCAATTTTATATATGGTTCGTTCATTCAAACTTGAGTGAAAAAATTCAATGTTGGTTTTATGTTATTGATATTTCTTGAGCTCTCACGACTGTATCAAAAGCCGTTGCTGAGCAGATGCATAGCTTTGATGGCAACACTGATCTACGGGCTCCAGTGAATTTGAGGCAAAGAGGAAAATTTACTCGCATATGGGTAAGCACCTACCACTTCCAACATCCGCCATTCCTATGGTAGTAGGTGTGGTCAAAATTCACCGGGCACGCATACCTGATGAATGATAAAAACCGTCAAGGCGGCCGTTTGTTGTCGATGAATTTCGACCAGTAAACCTATTTTGCATATCCCACGGTACTTTATGAACTTATAATTACATCTATCAGCTTGAGTCCGACTGAGTTTCCACGTAGTTTCAACTAGTGCTTTTAAGATCAGCACTGATCTACGGACTCCACTGAGTCTGAGGTAAACGTGACAACTAAATCGCACATGATTTAAATCATACAATTGCAAATCTTTATTCGGTTGCGTCTTGCGGAACATAAGAACCAGGCTCTGTGTGCGGCAATCTGTACACTCGTAATGTCTACCTCAAAGTTCTGTCACTCACAGAACAATACAGTAATCTTCTGTTTCCTTGTGTAGATTTATGTAAGTTGCATGATCTGAAATTTTTTTGAATGCTTCCAAGAAATCCGTTAAGTCAGGATCGACACTGTAAATTGAGTGTATTCTGGTACTGAACTTATTGTTCCCAGAGAAGAGTGTCAGTAACCATGCGTGAAGTGAATACAAGACCGAACATGCGGTGAGAGACAGTGACCAGATGTCTCAAGGATGGCAAAACGACACCGATACACAGTAACAGTTGTGGAGGCTAAGGATCTAGTAGCTGATTGCGCGAAAAAACCGGAAACTTGTGGCAACCTTGGGCACACAAGCCAACAAACATGCAATCACAAACGAGCGCAACATCACACACCGAGCGGACCGTAGGCAAACACCCACACCATCTTACCTTAAATTTGACCTGGCATTTACGGAATCGTTTTACACGCCGCACAACATGCAGATATTGATTGTCTCCAGATCACTACACAAAAGTCAAATTAATTAGTGGTCCCATTTGGCGTCCAATCCCATAGACAAGCGCAGTGAGATTTTAGATTCTGCCATAGATGAAGCCAGTGGAGTCTGGTCGTACAACCCGCTGCCGTGAGTCAGCATGAAGGCCATTTAAGTAGGACCTTGAGTGCGACAGATATGGAGTTGTTGGACTTGACAACCCTACAATTCCCTGTTTTTCAGCACTGGGTCGTCTTTCCACTACATGTCATTGTTTTCGAGTAACGGGACGCTACTGACAAACCCCACCGAGTAGTGTAAGCAATCCCCACAAAATGGCCAGCTCGACAAACAACGTCTAAACGATTGAGGTGTTATGGTCGGTTAAGTAGTTTTATTGAGTGTGTGCTGATGATTTAAGATGGAATGTCGAATTTGATTACAGAAGACGCATATTTTTTTCCGCACATATAAGTTCATCACGAAGCAAAAGGAAATGGATCACTTCTGACGTCCCTAAAATTCCAAAATTGGTACGGCGTGACTGTGATTTTATTAATACTATCTTACCCGGTAATGTTGTAGTTTAAATGTAAAGTTATTACAAACCACTGACATCAGATCGATTGCTTTGGCATGGTTGCTGCAGTTTCAATTGTTGCTGTGTACTAAATCTGTCATCTTCACTGTTGTAGACCACATACGTCATGATAACACTGTTCCAATCGTTACCATTGTAAGGACATTCAATAATTTCACCAATTGTTCGAATTCCCAAGGTCGAAGAGAGCATCCGCGGCCAGTTTTCTACTTTGGCGGCTGGTATGCAGCTGCGCTAAAGTTTCATTCACGCCCGCAGTCTTAACTCGGTAGCTTATATTCGTTAAATTCCTCACGTTTTTGCAATGAATGAACTATTCAATAAGAGTTGTTCGTAAAATTCCCAGCTTTCTCGTCACGACATACCAACCACATTAACGTAACGTCGGGGAATCCTGGGTGTTCAAATCAACGAGCTGAGAAGCTAAGATCAAGATACTTGTGAACCCCTTCAACGCTTCACTTTTGCTTTTATCCTGTATTTCATATACAGGACTAGATCATACAGATATACATATACATATATACATATATATACATATATATATACATATATATATACATATATACATATATATAGTTATGCGCAGTAGTGGATTTCGTACTCCAAATCCATTATTTTCTAACCATATGTATTAGTCACGGATTTTGTGTGTACATTTTAACTGTGCATTCTGATATACCACTCTCCATATCTAGGCTCGGAGAGATAGATATGATGACAAAGGGTGCAAGATTTTGGGTCCTACAATATATTCCTGACTATCTCTAATACTGGCTAACGCAGCCAGAGCTGTGATTCAAATTATTGAGTATCACCAGCCAAACTGTTAATTATACATAGTTGGCTACCATTCTGCCCGTGTCACTCTCGCCGAACACAAGGGACTGTGGTTGGACAATCAGAAAACAACCCCAGCGAAAAGTTCAAGAAAGCATTCTAAGGGAGTGTTGTCGTACCCCAAGAAATACGGTCAAAGCTTATTCAGCTTCTGACTAGTTCACTCCAGGGCAACAGAAATGTTTCGCATCTGCTAGCTTAAGCGTCAATGTATAATCTATTAGGATCTACAGTTATACGCAGTCTATCAGGGCGGCTGCAAACCTCCTGACTGGGACAGAACAAGAAGGAATGTTAAAGGTTAGCTCAAATCTGCATAGTTCTGTGAATAATAAATTGAGAGACAAAGAAAAGCGTGCAACCTACAACCAATTGGAGTTTGCGCACGGAAATGCGTACACAATTAATTCGGGGACTCCGATGAACTGAACTTGGAGTGAAGTTGTAATCATACTTCCAATTGACATGAAAAACAGTATACTTCAGTTAGTCTCAAACAACCTGACACGTATGACCTTTAAGTGACCCATTTCGAGTAAATCACTTCCGTGCGTTGAAGGAGCACGGTGGTGAACGGTAAGAATGTCTTTAGAAAAATATTCAAAGAGATATGCAAGAGGTTTGACCGATATATGAATGACTCGCGCAACTTTGAACAAACAACTTGTGCAAGTTTCTTCATTAACGCTTCACATACAGCTGCAAATGTTGGAAAAAATAGAGCGGTGGTACTGCCGCCAGGCTGTTCGTGTAGGAGTGCGTTTACTGTGCACAATGAACGATGCCTGCAAAACGGTAATGTTTTAATAGAATTTTGTATGTTAATAAATTCCAGTTTTGCAGACTGGGGTTGCAAAGCATCCTGGGTCGCTTACTATCGTACTGAAGGCCATCGGGGCAAAAAGGTAAACCCGATCTATTGATGACTTTTAAGTTGGTCAGCCCAGCGTATTTCTTAGGAATAGACGATTGGCTACGGATGGTTGACCGCATGTCTGTGAAATGATGAGGCATTTTAAGAATGCTGGTGAGATGAGATTATAGGTCAGCAGGAAGTATCAGATGGGAATGCGACGAAACGACTTAACTAATCTACTGATTCTCTCCTCGACTGCCTTGGTGACAACACGGTTACCATGATTCCCTCTATGGTCTTCCCAATCCAAATCAAGTTTACTACACATACCCTTGTGAATTTTTCATTCTTAACGATGTATACTTGTTTGCGTGTCGACTTAAGAGCCCAAGGCATCACCCTGCAAACGCCTGTCAGTCTGTTCCTGCTTATCATCCCCCCACTGTGTTGTGTTTTGTTGCCTGGTATATTTGTATTTGGTGCGCATGCATGCACCCCGCAGGGCCTGACCTACCGGTTTTGAATTTGCTTGCCAGCCTTGACCGAGTGTTATGGTGCTGTTTGTGTTCGTAGACATGAATCGTCCACTGGCTATACTGTCCACATACGTGAACAGTTGGAGCTTCCTAAAACAATTATTTCATTGTTTATTTTAATGATAGTAAGTGACCCTACATTTCTTTAACTTTTGGGTCCAAACTATGTCACGCAGAGTTCTACGGAAAACATTGTTGTCTTCAATGCATCTAAGCTTTTTGTTCCGTACATGGACCGTGCAACATGGTCAACCGTAAGGGGGTAAAATCGTCTTCAGAACAAAGAGTAGGAATAAACGGCTTTTTTCCAGTGCCATGTGAAAGAACTAACTGCCCTATTCAGGATCACCCACAGTATTTCTTTACAAGCTACCCACATTTGTTTGCAAACAACCCAGCACAAACTATCATGATGATTCATCATCATGATTCATTAAATGAGGCTCACGGTATATTAGTTCGGAAGTTTCTCTGTGGGTAAACCAGATAGCCGTGTGTGATTATGTCATATGTACGTGCTCAAAAGAGTAGGAGCGTACATACCATATATCGAGGAAGTGTGTACGGGACAACAAAATCCTGAGTCCAGACCTCAGAGTATACCCAACGAGCAAAACGCCTAACCGAATCGGGTGAGCAAACGGGCATGCCACACCGCTAAAACAATCACAACCAGGTTAACCGGTTGTGCGTAGGATGGAAGCGTACGCATATTCCCAGTCCAGTCGCTCGGCTTCGTGTACCTAGTGTTTTGGCCACCACGGTCCACGATTCATAACACCCGACTGTTCACAAAAGTCTCTCTAACCGTTTCACCGTCTGAGAGGCAATGCTGAACTGACCGGGAACTGGCATGCACCGACGAGTGCAAATGGGATGCAAGTGAGGTGGAAGTGCGATAATTCTCTAACGGACTGTGCCATCACGATGACTTTCGCACTAATCGGTAGACAATAAAAAGCCGCATTCACGAATAAAACAAGTCCAGAAATCATTAAGAGACTGTTTGAAACTTATCGATTTCTCCACAGAATCTGAGGCAAATCATGCTGTGTTTTTAGGTTAAATGAGTTATGTGTGTATTCTGACGTGATCTTTTCTAGCCATGCTATTCAAACCACAAGCGTCGTTTCGTGTCTCTCAATTTTGTGACTTTGTTGCTGGGTTGTGTCGTTCTAACTCGTGTCAACATGTATTGTTTGACCATTTTATTCGTGATGAAGGCCACTTGCCGCGTTATTGAGGTCGGTGTGGACAGCTCACCCAAGAATGTTGTCCAAGTTGAGGAGCCTCGGGTTATCATATGTTTGTGAACAATGGCTGAATGCGCCATGTACCAAAACACATACCGCATGGTTTCCCGTCACACACGAACCAAAACCTTACCTTAGCAAGACAATGAACTGCAGTGTGCTTCACCAACTTTCGTACTTAAAGCTGAACTGGTCGAAACTACTTAATATACGAATCTGTAATTACCATCAGAGGTGTTCTGTTCTACTGACAGTTTGACATAATCATTACGCAGATTAAAAAGTAAAGAGATCAGTAATGGGTAAACCATAAATTCACATGAGATGCCGAAAATACTCCCCGAGGTTTTGTCAGCACAAACACATTCTCTTAAGGAATGACGACAAAACACGTTGTAAAGTAGTCTGGAAGTTTGCAACGCATCCTGATTTTATGGCTAGTTTCAGCTCCTACAGTGTTTTTAGACTTTCCGTGTAAATCCCGAGTTTGAGGTAATCCAGCGTCATAAATCATAGCTAGCGTAAGTCATCTGTTGGTGTGTGTGGCCGACCACTACTTTGCTGTTCCTGACTACTGCCGGTTGCTACAAGAGTTTTCACCAACCTCCAATCGGATTTACAGGTAATTCATCGCGTGCCCACACGTTTTTACCAAAATCATCAGTGGTTTCCTCCACATTTTCACCGAAGGCAACCGACATGAAAGCCAGTTTCATACGCTGTGCAGTTGTCAGATTACACGCATTTGAATCACTCATTTGCCTTCTTGGAAGTGCATATGCACTCCCGCCCTACGCACAGACAGGTAATCTAGCTATGGTTTCAGTGGTAGGTTGCGCCCGTTCGCTCACCCAACTTGTTTAGGAAACGGCCCTCTCGAGTAAGCCCTTTGGTCTGGGCTCTGGATTTTGTTGCCCAGTACACAATCCAGGGACGCGTGGTGAATTCGCACATATATGTTCACATACCTGCATAAACTTACGTATATATATATATATTCGTACATATATACACCGTATATAGATGTATACATATATTTACCGACATATACAGACCCATGTGTGTGTATATGTACATCTACGCTGTTATGAACATGCCAACTTGACCTGATATAATCTGGTGATTGTAATCCCCAGCTGAGCATTGTGTTCTATTGTTTTACTGCTTGCATAACTGCGTTTTACATAGCACTGATTACTATATGACTTCACCTGCTGAATGCTGTATTGTTACTACTGCATAGAAACTAGCTCCGGGTTTGAGCTAAGTATATTTCCGATTATCTTTACGTATTCCTAACCACCAAAAATGTTGTCATGAGCAGGATACCTCTTGCTATGGATTTTTGCGGTTCCGAAGATCTGAACATCCATTCAAGTTCATGAGAAATCGAAGATTGGCTGGAAAGCTTTGAAGTTCGGTGCATTGTTCATAACCGTGTGAAAGAAAGGAAGAAAACGCCGCCTTTCCTCACGGTCACTGGAGAGGAGGCACATGCTTCAGAAAAAACGCTGGTGTTCGTAGATTTGCTTCTTTCACTTCGAGATGCTTCTTTTGGATGTAGTGACCTCTTAGAGTGACTCAAGTTTTGTTGGCATTCCGTCATACAATTTGACACTTCCTGTGGAGGCATGCTTGTTTGGTCAATTATATGCTCTTTTTCCGTTCGTGTGAAAATTCCTCACCTTTCCGTTCCACGCGCTACACGCGAGGCACTTAATGGCTTCATCTTCCTCGGTCGTGGCAATACACACAATACTGTGCTGTTTGTTGTCCCCTGAATTATTGTCGATGGGTAACTCATGGAAGCTAGAGTGAAACTTTGTGGAAGTGTTCCCACAAACTTACGAGCTCCATAGAAGTAATTTCGCTACAATTTGGACTGTGTTTTTTATTCTCCCACCCGACATATTCTATTCCCGTATTTTGGTTTCGGACCATTTAGTGAGCCAGTTTCTCGATGTGAATTATTTTTATACGGTGTTTTTTTACTTTCTACTAATCACGTTGTTGCGCTCCTAAAACATCGGATCTGATTGAATTTTCTTACATAATAGCTCATTCTCTATCCCCACTTCTACGTGTTACAATATACTGAGTGTTTGTCATGTTTGACGAAGACACCAAGCTCTTGAAGTCTCTTACTGTATGTTGACATAGCTGCTTGTGTTGAGTGTTTGATGACTGTTATGTGTTAACAGAACGTTGATGACCACGTTCCTTACATCGGAATTCTTTTATAATGATTACGAGCATTTCTTACGGTCTGACACGACCACTTGATTTGTGCGCGTGACAAATCACTTCTCCTGCGAGTGTTAATCTGGAGGTATCACTAACTATTGACATCGTTTAGTTGTGGAGGCTTGTTTCCGTGTAGTTTTTCTTCCTTACTTTCTATTGCCGGAACTTTGTTCATATAAGCCATTACGCCATTACGCGACTGTTGCATTCGATCACACTTGCGTGATCTGTTAATCTCGGAACTTGTATAGTTGATGGATCCAATATCGAGGATTTTTGTTATCTTCTTCCGTTTATTTTATCACAATGTTCCCGAACATTAGCACTTTATCAACAAGAAACTCGTTGATACGACCGTCTTCCCTTTTGGATCCGAAACGGTTGTTCGATGGGCTCAGAATTTATAGATGCTCGTTGCTTACGGACGCGACTATCCCGGATTCGGCTTATTGATAGATGTTACGAGTAGACCGGGCGTTGCTCGGGCAACCACTAGACGTCCGGGAACAATAATTCGTACAGTCAGATAAAATAATACTCAGTCCGCTTCTCATTATGAAAATATATATCTGGAAAGGGCCATTTGTTTCCTTTGACAATTGCAATATGAGCCAGCAGTTTTCGTGATGATTTTGAAAATTGGGTACACTGAGTATCATGTTATTGAAAGCAGCACGGAAATACCAGTACACACACAATCGTTAATTACGTCGGCAATGCGCTTGACACTTGTGACAGTTGACAGTGACTTCAGGCGGAAGATGTGAAAGAGTGAGAAAAACTGGTGATTACAAAATTTGGAGACAGACAGAACGGACCGACAGTGGAAGCCGTTTGACTAGTGGCTATCAAGCAGATAGGATCGTTTATGTATAATAACACTTTTCAGGCTGGCCGCGTAACATCTGTGAGATAGCTATGGACTTTAAAACTTTTGGCAGGTGGCTCACTTAGCTAAAAAAAAGGTACGCCTTGTGGCGCATTTGTATCCTTTATCTTCACAGAGGTCGAGCGTTCGTATACACGGTTGTGCACTTGCACTTCCGGTGACCTCAGTCTTTTAAAAGCCCCTTCACTCCAGAAATGAACTTTTCAAATGGAAATGACAAAAATATGTACAACGAACCGAGTTGTTGAATATTGCCACGCAAATGAGATAGGTCGTACACATTGTAAATAACTTCGTTGTTATCATACAAAAAAGCGAAGTGATTAACGAATCTCTCTATGAGGCAACGGACAATATGACTAAGTGATGTATACAAAGGGTGGAAAAGAATGTATATGGGTAAGAATAAGTTCGGGAGATTTTCATGATAATCGTTTGGTGAACACTGTTTCAGAACAACTGGTGCCAAATACGAAAGAAATTGCTTGCATCAGATGACCTTCCGCCTTTCAGACAGGACAAAGCAACATTTCCGGGGTAAGTTTACTGTGAGACATTCGAATACGACGGACAAGTTGACATCGGTAACCTTCCACATACTTGCTAGAAGGCGGAGATCACGACCGATTCCGGACAGACGCCAGATTCAAATCAAACGCTCAACAACGCCGAGGAATGCTAGGTGCGTCAGTTCAAGGGGGACCTATTGTGGTGGATTGTCAGGTCGGAGGTGCGAGTTTTCGAACGCTCGGCCGAATGCCTCAACGTGGGGGAGGTACGTTCGAAAACCTGTCGCGNTAAAGATTGTGCTTTGTTGGACGCCTTCTCGCCACACTATGATGCCAGGTCAATGGGTGGCTCACATAAAGCAGTCAAACCAATGTGATGTTCATCGTCAAGCTGTCTTCGAAAATTGGAATCCGTTCTTAGTTCCTTCACAGATACCGAGAAGGTCATTCCATTGCTTTCGTAGCACACACCTCTCTTTACACACCCATCGCATTCGCGGTAGCCACTGTGACTTTTGACTTTAGATATGAAACACCGAGCAGGTGTCACAGGTAGTGGTATGAAGCATCACAAGAGCTATTATTCTGACCGCTTCTAAGTGGGCCTCATTCATCATAACGCCTTCGGTCTCCGCGACAAACTCACCACTATATATGTCTAAAGGTTGCAGACGATCGTCGCCACAATAAAAGCCAATCGGAAGTGGACAATTAACAAAGGGCCGAATGATGCGACTGTATATAAGCCACATTTCAGTGCCTGGGTAACCAAAGAAGGCAGCCGATCGATGTCAACTTGCAATCATGCGATCACAATTTCAGGAGTTCCATTTTTATGCACATTCTGTAGGCAGTTGAGGAGTCCAGTATGCACGTGAGGGCTCTAGAAAACTTTCTTCTGAACACGTTCTTAGGGTGTTGCGCACAGTCTTTGGGTCTCAAGGTAAGTCAAAAACCAGTAGCTTCAATAACCTGATAAGCAGCTTCAGATCAACAATCACGGGGGACTTCGCGCGAATAAGAAATAATCTCACTGCGTCAGGAATAAGTGAGACTTTTACTGTTGTATTCACTATAGAAACTGAAAGGTGTATTGTCTACAGGACCCAAATGAACCGTGCAGACCGTGCATCACCTTAACAGATGGCACTGGGCACATGCCATCCACTAATTCGGCACTTTCGTATTCTTTGGCTGGAACTAAATGTAACGAAATAAGGCGTAGCAGGCTTTGCCAATAAAACACCTTCATTCTTCAAGGCAGTAAGTATAGTAATTGAGCAAACACCAATATTTCTGATACCAAGCCTTGAACTTTCCCGGCGTATTCGACTACATGTATTGGCACGCGCGGAACTCATAGTGTGTCAAGAGTGTATTGACCAGAAGCCTTCAGGTAGATAAATCATAAATCAAACTAGTGCCTAGCATAACCCAAACATCGTAGGCAAAGATTACAGTCATCAATTCAGTCCTTAGTATATTTTTATTGAATAATAAAAGTGCGTTATGTCACGCTTACATTCAAAGTGAGGACATGTTAACTACAGTTATCCGTAAAACATCACAGAAACACTAACGCCAAAGGCAACCAAAACCAGAGGTACGTGGTTATCAAATGCGCAAAGCTTTCGAACTGGCCTGCATAAACAGAGTTTACACTTAACTGATAACCACCTATTCTCAAGTTAGATATAACTATTGTAGTGAAAAATACCGATAAAAATAGGTCAACGAAGATGTTCCACTCACTGAAACTTCTGATCTCCGGTTGGTCAATGGAGTAGAGAGGAAAAACCGACGCCTAGTCTACTCCTGACCAACAAAACCGAATCGGCTACGGGTTTGACAGGCATGTGTGACAACGCTGACTCTGAGCATTATCACTGACCGTGGAAAATAGTGTAGAGAAAAAGACTAGCAAGGGTGAGACAGTTTTTAGCCCTGGAATAGAGAGTACAACTCGAAAACTTTGTTGAGAATCAGGTCTGGTTGTGAATCGGAGATATAAAAGTGCATAGTGGAATGCCGCTGTTAAAATTTTGATTTATCATAACTACCACACTGCATATCTTTGCTTGCCAACTTGTTTTGCAACAGTGGTTGTATATTACTTGGATTTCTTGGAACACTCTTATTGCAACGTCGCTTACTACCATGTGAATTCTGTCGTCTTAATGGGCTCACGTTTTGTCCGTTATTGATCATAGTTTTAGGACCTTTCGCAACACTGTGATTTGGTTCTTCTCTGCACGTTTACTTGGACACCGGTGAATTCAAAGTGGAAGTGAGAGGGAATTATTGATTCGTGGATTAGCTTTGGTACTATATAAATTCACACTTTCTTAGCTGCCACTTTCACGTTGTCAAGATTCACTCGATTGTTCTGTTTATTGGAGGGTCACAGATGACGTTTTCAAATTGGTTGTCTTCGAGTTGCTCATTGATGAACTTGCCTCTGGTAGGACAGATTTGACATGCTAGACAGACAGTCGCGGATTTCATTATACTTCAAACGCCTGATGACAGATGTTATCTCCATGCTATACAATGAAACAGGTCGACGTAATAAACATTCACTTCCGTCATATCACAGTCGGACTTCAGTTTACAGGTGAATACTCACAATGTTTGATTCGGTATACCGTTGATATATGATACAAGTCTTTCCTGCTCTTCATTTTTACTCCTCGATGGTATCTGTAGACCACAGGTTTCGTTGCGACTTTTGCGATAACCATGGGTTCTGAAGCACCAGAATTATTTCAATTTGGCGTTGTGTCTCAACTCCTGAATTCATCTAATTCTGTTCGAAAGATTTCCTTCCAGTAATTCAGCGATGTAAACAAGAAACATGTGCCAATTCAAGTGCACATTTATTACCAAAAGTTAACCAAGTAAGTTAGTCAGGTTAATCTGCAGAGCTATTGGTAGGATATGATAGAATTCAATATCCTAGAGGTGGAAACAATTCTGTTTCTCACTGTAAGCCTAAAAACATGAGACAACTTGATTTTGTTGTTAGTGGCCAAATTAGTGTTGGACCATTAGTGTCAGATTGTTCGTAAAACCGAAAATGCAACATACCTGAGCAATGATTCTGTATTATATTTAAACAGAATAGTTAGAACACGAAAACTGATAGTGCAAGCACTCCGTATTGACTGGTCAACATCAAATTTACAATAACGTGGATGTTTTTATGGCGAACAACTAGAGGGGTGAATAATTACTTAGCGGGTAAGGATAGGTCATTAAGTCAGGGGAGGGGTTAAGAACACAAACAGGTTGTGAATACAGAAAGTTAACTTGAGTCAATCGGTTGCGACCTCTTCATTAAAACACAATAATCTTGAGTTAGAACGAGGTAACAGAATTCTGAGTGCAAGGGTTGGATAGGTAGCGTGATCTGTGGTTAGAATTTGCTTAGCTACCGAGGAAACTGGACGTTCACACACTTCAACAATTTCGTCGTTCCTCGGTAACACGTACTTCTGTGCCGATCTAGCCTAACGGTCCTGCATTCTGGAACACAGGGACCTCTTGGCTCTGCCCATATAAATTTTTATTATTTATGTAGAAATTGATAAACACTATGTGAGGTCACACGGATAGGCTGATTTCCCTTTGAGTGGAGACACTGGCACCTTCTATATCCGAGCGGTTACGCGGAGTTCAGCCGTAGTGAAAGCTTGCCTAACTGAACTCAATCACCGTTTTGTTCGGTGCATGATATGGTCATTCTTAAAAAGCAGCTATATGTAGACTCTCTTTCCCCCCACAATAACCACTCATCGAGTGAGACTTTCGTTTACCTATCCATCTATAAACCTTCTGGAGAGTAGCCACTTGATTGTAGGCCGAAAGTTGTGCGTATCGTGAGTTGTTTTGCGTATCCACTCGCTTTGCTCATGTGAACAGAATGTTTACTAACGTTTGGTTATGCTGGACCGGTGTGAGCCTGCTAAGTGCTTCCAAGGGAACCAATCACTTCAAAAAATATATCTTTCTCGTTATAATTCGCATGAATCGATATTGATGGTTATGAACACTTTTAGTTTGACCGACAATTGAGTGTTCGCCAAACGTTCTGTCACTTGTCCAAAAAGACACAGGGGACACAGTCGAAAGGCGTTAAAAAGACAGTCGTGCTGATTGAGGGCATTAAGTGAGAGCATTTCCACTCAGTAAATGCCTAGATGGCACGTCCTGTTCAAACAACTAATGGTGCCACACCGTGATAATCACAGAGTGGCTTGTAGAATGAACAGCATCGAAGAGCAGACTGTGATAGAACACATAGATGTTCCGTCCCATAGTTCAACATTCCGAGCGGTGTCAGAGAGTACCTATTCTTGAAAAATGGGTAAATCAACCCAGTTAGTGAGAATGCATCAATACAAACGCATCTATGGGAAACACACGAGTAAGCATGAGGATAGCAGAATAAATGAGAAAATTAGCGATTTTGGAAGAATCCATTCAGAAAGGCGTTCCAAATGGAAAACCGTCATGTTGACGCGAATCTTCGTTTTCCGAAAACTCTTGAAAATATAAAGGTCGAAGTATCAGACTAAATACTCACAGTTCTTCAGTTCTAAGTGGGCAGTAATAATTAGGAAATAAAAACACAAGAACTGCCCTAAGCACCAGTTTGGTGCTGGAACCATTTCCGCCACTTTTGCGAAAATAACCCACTACAGACGCCATCCCAATTCTTTAAGCTTTATACATACATTCATTACAATTTTCGTGGTGGTACACATGAAGCCCTAACCTGATAGTGTTCAATTCTGCTGTGGTTTGGAGATATCGACGAAATGGCAGTTTGCGAGTATACGAAGTTGGCATTAGGTTTCAACGAGAGTACTCATATATTTGACGGTTAGACATGTATGACGACATCTCCGGCCTTCTCATCTATAAGAAGTTTATAATTTTTCTCATTTTTGGCACGATTTCATATGTATACTGGCCGAAAAACTACTGTCCTTATGAACGGCTGCTGATTTTGTTACTATCCGTTGTATTATTTTTGATATTGCTGCGCTTTGTATGATCAGTCTTGATAAACGACTCTACGCTTTGTTGTCTCCCCTCAATAAGCCGTATTATCCATCTTTAATTTTATTTCAGCTACTGCTACCGTTTTCCCTACTCTTATTCAGTTTGAGCACTGTGAATTCCTAAATGCCCATATTAGACAGTTTCCTTCCACGTTCTTCTTGAGTAACTCATAATTGCCACCATTTCTCGATACGCGAACAGTCGTCTTGATCCAACCTAACCAATGACCAGTTGTTTGGGTAAGCTCAACCCCAATTTATATTCCCTAACTACTGAGCAGTGCCTAGTTGTCAATTTTGCTGTACGGCCATATGCCTTGCTTAATTTCGGATGAATTTTCACATTTCACGTAAGAGCTATGACTTCTTTGTATATTAATTCAACTAGCATCAAATCCGCATTGAATTCAGTTTTTATGAGCGCCCTCTCATTAACCGTTCCGAAAATGAACTTTCCTCCCAGTCATTTGATGCTGAGGAAAGCATTTACTGGACCACCAGATTACACGTGACTCGGTGTGGATTTGAACCTTTAACGAACGATTCATTAGTTGTTGCGAATGAAATTAATATATGGCTGTTTTCACTTTCGGTGTATATGGGACACTGATAAAATGAGTGATGTGCTCCATTCTACCAGTGAGACCGTTGAGAGTTTAATTCGATTCATTCTACTTCAATGTTTCCAAGTCGAATGAGGCCACTCTCCATTCACACAAAACACTGCACGGAAACAGACCGATGCAAACTGCAGGCTAATTACTGGAATTATATGTCGTGGCGATAGAAGACATTCTCATCAAAATGTTACTGAACAGAATTGAAGATAGACTCTGCAGCCAGCCTCTTTCGAAAGAGGCTGGCTGTAAAGTCTATCTGAATGCGAAGTCTATCTGAATGCGAAGGCTGCGGTCAAATGTGAATGATGGTCAACTTGGAAAAATAAACCAAATCCCCGACTACTCATCAGAAGTGAAGATGATAATAAACATGTATCACAAACGCTTCCAACGCAAGTTTCTAATCATTTCCATCGTGCTTTTGTTTTCTTCGTTGTTCATAGTAAAAGCCAGTCGGATGCAGCAGCTGTCAGTGTGAACGGATACTGTATACCTAGTGTTTATTTGCATCTGACGATTTCACTCTCTGGATGATTCGGAATTTTAAATGTTGTGAATAACGAATCAGAGTGCATTTAGTCAGGCGCAGCAATTCTGTGCCACGTAAGGTGAAGAACGCTGGATAACCAAGTCCACAGCGTTTCTTTTCCGCTTTCGCTCACTCAAACAAAATGGCCGGAGCAAAACAATTGTTCGAACACCTAGAAACGATGGGAATTATAAGTCACTCGAGAAGAAAACATAGAAGCGACATATCTCATTTTGATAATTAGAATTTTACAGGGTTCGAATTAAAGAAGGGTAATGGAGAGAGTAACAGTAGCTGACGTGAGAATGAAGATGAATAAGGCGGTTTATTTGGAAAAGACAACAAAACGTGCGGCCACCTTTCAAAGCCAGTCGAACAAGTCCCAGCAATCTAAAAATAATGCAACAGACCTTAACAAAATCAGCGCCAGAATATCGATACAAACGTGGAACGCGTTCCAATTTAAGATGGCTGGCAGACAGGAAAAGACAATCCAATCAATAGCGGTGATTGAACAAGGGAGTAAAACTGTCAATTTGGTAACTAAATGGGACTGAGCATGTCATTGAAGACGTTGTGGCCATTTCCTGGAAGTCTCTGCAGAGCGGATATCCCTATAGACTAGATACCTATGGTGAATCTGACATCCAGAATATGAATTCTTCCAGTGGGCGGTAGGACATGTTGGTTTAAGTCGTTCAGATGTATACATGAAGGAGATGGATCTCGCTTTGCGGGAGGTGAGAATGAGGTTCTGAAGATATTAGGCATGTTAGAGACCATAGTTACCAGATGGTGTTTGTAAAAGGAGCCAATTGTGATGGGCGTTTTATGATTATCATATGTTTGTGGAAAGTTGATGACCACTTTCGCCGTCCTTATTTATTCCCTTCTCGATCTTCCTTCTTTTTACATTGGAATTCTTTCCAGTGATTATCACCAGCGTGTCCCGCAATGACTGACACGATCACTGAAGTTACGCGTGTGGCGAATCACTTCTCCCGCGAATGTTAATCTAAGGGTATCACGAAATATTGACATCGTATAATTGTGGAAGCTTGTTCCCGTGGGGTTTCTCTTTCTTACTTTCTATTGCCGGACCTTTGTTCATACGCGCCCTGATTTCATTTGCGCTCGACCACTTCGCCATTACGCGACTGTTGCATTCGATCACATTTGCATGAACCGTCAATCTCAGTATTTGTGTATTTGATGGATTCAGCATCGAGGTTTGTTGTCATCGTCCTCTGTTCAGTTTACCCTACTTTTCTTGAACATTAGCACTCTATTAACAAGAAACCCGTCAGTACGACCATCTTCCCTTTTTGATCCGAATCGGTTGCTCGATGGGCCCAGAAATTATAGGTGCTCGTTTCTTACAGACGCGACTATCTCGGATCCGGTTTATCAATGGATGCTGCGAGTAGACTGAGCGTTGCTCGAAGGACCACTAGAAGTCCGGGACTAACTGTATTCACAAGGCCTACTCGATACACGGTTTATCACCAGCACAATGTTAGTCAGCTTGTTGCCAGTGGCATTAGGTGATCAGTAGATGCATTCGATTTGTGGCTTTCGAGAGTCACTACAGACCGTTAACCACATTGAGTCTTCAATCTCATAATGAAAATTTCTATCTCAGTGAATAATGTCTTCACCGTCTTTTACTGAGGCTATTCTTCCGAGATACATTATATCATATTAGGCTTACCTGCTTGTCTGGAGTATCGGGGACCCACCTTGTCTCATTGACCAATATGTGTGGATTAGATGTAGAAATTAAATGTACGTAATATGTGCTTCACTTATCGATGGTCTCACGTTCAAGTATACTAACTTGATGGAATTTTCCTGCCAAGTATATCATCCATACTGCTAAAGAACTCAGTCCTGGGTAAGGAGCGGTTTGGAAAATCTCATATGGAAAGGCTTGGCTTTGAACATTAAACAACTTCCTTCTCATGTTCGGGTATGTGTCCCAGCGATCTGTCTGTACGGCAGAAATTGCTGGAGTAGTATTAGCTTGGTAGAGTGGCTGAGTGGAACATTAGAAGGGCCAAATTGCAATGGGCAGAATATCACAGGGTTAACTAAATGGAAATGGTTTGGTGGATATTTGTTTGTAATGTGTACTCAGGGGTCGTACGTATTTGACGGAATAATCACACTGAAAATTTAGGTTCTAGTAACGTCCATGTTTTATATAAAAGGATGGGTCAGTGCAAAACTATCTAGTAATGCTTGAAAGCTATGAAACCGCGGGTAACTATAGGTGTGCCTAGAAGCAGCAATAGGAAAACTGCATTTTTTCTTACCACTGAGGAGTTGGTTATTAAGACGGGACTCTTGTTACTAGATTCGTAATGTCAACGGAGTATTGTTGATGCACCCCGACATGGCGAGTGGACTCGTCTAAGACGAAAACATTCGAACTGCGATACAACACACACATATGAAGCTCGCGTAGAAAGTGGTACATAATACCTCTGGCTCTGTTTATCGCAGGATCTGATCGTTCGTTCAGATGGCCATTTTTTTGTCTTTTCGGATAAGTAGACCCTTTCGTCAGATAGCATCTTCATTGTTTCTTTCGTCCTACTTGACCTTCGCAAGTCTATGGGGACATTTGTGAATAAGCCCACTTTGTTCAATGAAATCAAGAGGTGAATCGTCGCAGCTTCCGGCACACCGGCGCGCAAATTGGCAAGTTATAATCTGCCAGCCAGGGATCACGAATGGAACACAACCTTTGCAAATGAAAATGAACAGAGCAGGAAGCGTTAGTGAACGGGTTGAAGTGATTGCAAAACACTGAAAGAGTGCAAGGGCAAGAAGATACCATGTAGTGGTTAAAGTGGCAGTCACAGTTGCCTTGCGTGATTCTAGCAACAAATGCGTCACTATCATGTCTCACATGAAGTTACGGTATTGTTGATGATGAGTACTTGAGAACTACTTACCCTGCACTCAGCCATTGTTCACAAATAAAATCGTGGGTCCCTCCGTTCTGGTGTTGCCTTAAAAAATGACTAACGAACGTGGTCATGCGATAGAGCGTTTTTAATGGCTTAGCCTAGTCCCCCGATCTCATTACGACCGCATCTGCGGGGGAATTGATTTAATTTCAAACTTCAGAAATATCAGAATATGCCTGGTTTATTCGTGTTTGTTCGTTTTGTATGGTATCCACAGTAACAACGAGAAGAGCTGAACTTGCCTTATGTGTACAAAACAAATACATATATATTGGCTGATCCCACAATGAATAATACACAAGATGCACTTCAAAGCAACTTGGAAAAGTAATCGTGGAATGTTTCCTGACTTCCCATAACAAACGACATATAACGAACCTACCTGACTCCGTAGGTTTCAGCTCACGTCGCTTAATTCTACGTAAGCGGTCGCAGTGAAATTGCCATAAACACCAGATACGTGCTGCTTGGTAACAGCAGTCAATGTAGTGTGCTCGAACAGACCGCCATAGCCGTTAACTTCATCCACCGTGAATCTTCGATATGTAGCCCGGATATTTAGACACACATAAGACCGGTCTGATCGCATTCGGTCGGTTCGTCATTGTCTGTCGGTCGTTTGTGCTTGTACGTGACGTACCCTTTGTACCCTTGACGGCCTATTGCGGCCAAACATCGTGTTTTATCCCAGGAACGCGAACGAATTGAGGTTTGTCCTTGATTATGTTACTTTTGTCGATAGTGTCACATTTCCAGCGACTTGATTCGGTTTTGATATTTGGCGTCGTTGGTCATACGTGCGTCACTCAACTTTCGTCGAAAGAATGCACGGGTGGGTAACATTGTACATACGTGAAATTTCTGAGCTCTCCGTGTGACTTCACAGCCCAGCTGGTGGATCGGTTGACACGTTTGAGCACGCCGTTGTTATCGCTGGTTCGAATCTAGCCGAAGCCATGATTTTCCACAAATCGGTCTCACCTAACTTATTCAGCCTACCAAGCCACTCATTGTTAATGGAAATTCACAATTCCACGGAATCCCCCTAGGGGTTACAATATATTCCTTTCCCCAAAAACAAAATGACATCTTTACTAAAATGGAAAGTGGGCATATTTTACCATACAGTATTACTCCTTACATCAATATACACACGATATTTGAGCCACCATGTATCAGCACGCAAGAACACGTGAAACACAAACGAACAAAACG
>QNGE01005490.1:0-37600 GCA_008508345.1 Paragonimus westermani
TCGGTGTGAACTTGGATCGTTAGCGAACGATTCAATACCGACACCTTTCACATATTAGCGCAGTCTCGGGACCTCTTGCTTGAGCCTGCTGCCAGCGACCATATTCTGCACCCTGTAGGTTGACCAGCGACACGTGTTGCGTAGTACCAGATGGGTGGTCGCCGTGATTGCGCGAAGGACGCCTTGATAATGAATCAGCATTCGAGTGTCGTCTGCCCGGTCTGTGTTCACGTACGAATTAGTATTCCTGTAGGCTCTCCTGCCATTGGGCCAACTGTCCCTCTGGGTCTTCGAAGTTTTGTAACCAGCAGAGAGATTGGTGATCTCTGTGTACAATAAAGCGTTTGCCCAGAGGATAATGTCGGAAAAGTCACACAAAAAATACTAGCGCAAGCATTTCTCTTCTGGCCGTACAGTAGTTTCTCTCGCATTTACTTAAACACCGGCTATCGTAGACTACCACTTGTTCCCTAACGTCTTGTTCTCGTTGCAAGAGAACCGCCCCGATTTCACTGCCGCTTGCATCGGTATCCAGAGCCTCGCGTAGTGATTTAAAGCATGGTCACATTCCTCTGTCCACGTGAAATCCTGACTATTTTTTAGTAGTCTGGTCAGGGGAGTGGAAGTGTCAGCGGAATCAGCGATGATGCGGCGAAACTAGGACGCTGGCCCTAAGAAGCTCCTCAGCATGTTTGCGTCCTTCGGCGTGGGCCAACGTCGAATTCGTTCCGTCTTTCTTGCGTCTGTGATGATGCCCGCTCCCGAGGTTACATGCCACAGAAATGTTGCCCTTTTGAGTAGAAAGTGACATTTTTAGTGCCTCAGTTTTAAACCGGCTTCGGTCAGGCGGTCCGGCACGCACTCCAACTTGCGCATATGCTGTTGTTCGGACCTCCCACGGACCACGACATCAAAACTCGATCGAGCTTCCTGTAATCCACGCAAAACCGTAATTCGCCGCCTTTTTTACCAGGACTACTGGGGCAGCCCATGGAGACTTCGGGGGCCGGATCACGTTCTTCTGTACCATGTTGTCAACCATCTTACGCACCTCTTCCCGGATATGTGCAATTATTCTGCGAGGAGCTATCTTGGTTGGAGGTGCGCCTCGTGTATTAATTCCGTGCCTCAAAATGCTTGTACGACCTGACGTTGCTCCCTCCCACGCGAACGCTTGTGGTCGATTTTTGATTATCGATTTCAATCATTGAGCACCCTGCAAGTTGCTGAGGGCCCCACCAGACTGGATCATCCGGCCAATTTGGCAATTCGCTTCGGAAGGGGCGGTAGTGGCATAGAGAGAGAAGTCGGTTTCTGGGGGGGGTTCTAGACATAGGTGTCAAATGAGTGGCGCCGGACGGGTTAATAATAATATATCTCTCTCAACGCATATGTGAGAAGTACATTGGGTTATGCGCGACCACTGCAGATATTCACAAACCATGCAAGAACGAATAAGTAAACAGTAGCAAAAACGTGAAGCCTGCCGTCGAGAAGGATGTGGTCAAAAGGCAAATGACTGTAGTTTATGAAACCCTGACGCAGGCAACAGGGAAGGAGATAGTTTGTTCGCTTCACAGATTTAGTCACAAAATATGTAACGTTACACTAATTTACTTTTTCCAAGGATGTGGGATGGATATTTTTTAAACAGCCCAAGGTCACTCCTGGAAGAAGGCTCAAACGCATCTTTGGAGTGTTTTTCCATTAGGGGATAAAAGTGGCGTCCGGAAAATGTCAAGATAAGTCGACTTTGGCGAGGTAGGGCGGAAAATCCGGAAGTCCAACGAAAGATTGGACAGATGCCAAGGCAAAATTTCGTCCACTGTTCGAAAACGTCAAAAAGTTGAAGATCTCGCGAACCGTTCAGCTAAGACAAAGTTCTGCGCACCCATCAGTCGTAGAAAAGTTTCGTCGCCCAATGGATAATATGGGTTCGGAAAAGAGAACGTGATTTCACATGTTAGATGAGAAAATGTGAGGTTATAACATTTACTATGACATACAATGTGTGTGCGGAATTTTTTGACAA
Source organism: Paragonimus westermani (assembly GCA_008508345.1). Lineage (NCBI taxonomy): Eukaryota > Metazoa > Platyhelminthes > Trematoda > Plagiorchiida > Troglotrematidae > Paragonimus > Paragonimus westermani. The sequence continues at coordinate 2,033 of QNGE01005490.1, forward strand.
AGAACTCACACGATATTACCATTTTTGCTATGATTATTGAAATATACAACCCTATCCACTGTTTGTTGTGGCATTTTGCTATGCACACGGAGAATTAAGTCGACGATTTGGAGGGCCACATGAAATGTGCGTGCTCACACGACGTCGTTCTGCTGGACTTATTATTAAACGCCGCGTTCACATTTCCTAGCAAATTGGGCACTGCATATACATGAATAAACGCATGTCATTTAACTACTGTTGGGTTTCAAACGGTTTGGTGAGCGCGCAGGAGGCAAAGTGTTAAATGATCCTGTTAGTAAACCATGTAACAAGCTATCTCAAGCAGGCTGTTTTCGAGAAGCGTTAGACAGCGGGGCGGTTACCTACGTAATGCGCTTCTGACAGCTAAATGTTTCTCGGACCATACTCAAAAAGGATCATCATGTTCCCTAACCTAAGGCTGTGCAAATCGAGCGTGCACCTAAGACGGCCTAAAAGATCCATCCCCAATATAACGCAGATTGGGGGTTGGGGCTCAACACAAAGCTGTGCCCTATATGGCATCCGGCTATTATAACCGGTGCAACGATTCTGCTCTCCGTCGACACTTGGCCACCGCGTTGAGTTGACAACACGGTTTCCGCTTGTAGCCCGAGAGCCTGAGTGCTGTGTGTGTGCCGATAACAATTAAGGAGGCTCCGGTATCCACCAGACCTACCAGTGATATTCCACCTATTATTGTCTTAACCGTGAGTTCTACCAACGGTCGGGAACAGTCACCAAGGAAAGGAACGTAAACTCGTCTGTAGGGCTTACCCGTTCTGACGTAGCTTCGGGTGGCCAGGTCGACAGTTTGTGAAGCTTGACGATTTGCCCGAAGCGCAATGTCGCATGGTCTACGCGACTTTTCCACAAAGGTCGCCATTCGCGGTCACCATACCGCGAGTTTCTAGGTCCCCGATACCGGTCTGAGCTTCTTTTATGCGTTTGGCGCTGTTCGTCTGGCTGGTCGCCTGTGCCGCGACGCAATATTGTGCTGGTCGGCCGACGGCCGCCTCGACCTGCTCGACGTCCTCGGCCAACCGCACTTCGGCGTCATGGTCGCCGGGTGGATAAAGTAGGACCTCCCTGATTCCCTTCACTAGCTGTTCAAGAATCCGCTTCCGGAGTTCCTCTGAGAACTCTTTCTTATATCCGCCTTTGGCCAGGCGCCGTAGTTCGCGAGCAAGCGACCGGACGGTTTCCCTCTCGAGGTGCCCATGAGGATGTAACTGTTGTCGGTAGACAGTCGGATGCAAGGGGGCGTCCAATAAACGCCGTAGCTCGATGAACGTCTGATCTGATTCGGGGGTATCAAGAATTTTGCCTCGACAACAACATCGAAGGACTCTCCGTTCATCAAATTTGTAATGAGTTTGTTGTGCGATTATTCCGGGAAGTTACGGAGATAGGCCCTACTTGACCTTCCCAACGGGAATATTGCCGCCCCACAGTAAAATTGTCGGGGTGTGGAATCGATACCTGCACCCCAGCTGTTGTGTGTTTCGTCGACAGTCTGTCTAGGATGTTTGTCAGGGTTTGCATGAGGTGGCCGAAGTCTCCGGAGGTGGAAGGAGTAGAAGAATGATGGTCTTCTTTGGGTTTCTGCGGATTGTGCCTATTTCTATCCTGGCGGCGATAGTTTAGATACAAGTGTCTTGTTTGTTTGTCTGACTGTCCGTTGGTTTGAGATCCTCGTGCACAACGTTAAGGCGGCGGTCATTTCAAGTTCGACCGGTGCACGCTGACTAGTTTTGGTCGCGCGTTGCATCAGTCATGGGCTTCAAAGTCGTTCCGAAGGGAAAATGGTGTAACAGGCAGGCCAGCCGACTTTATTCTGAATGCCCGTGACTACGCGGATCAACCTTCGGGCAACGTGGACGCACCAAGGGACGGCGTACTTCCGAAGTAGGGGTTCGAACAACAGTCCTGAAAAGAGGAACAATACAAACAAACATGAGCCGAAGGCCCATTAAGCCATGCACACGACTTACACAAACGAAAGCTAAAACGGCACCGACAAAACAGCAGCACGTCCCGTCACACAACTTAAATTCAATTCGTGCGCGCTCGCTGTTTCGGTTGCGCGTTACAAATGGTCTTATACATATGCATATATATTCGGTATATATTACACATTTACATGTTGTATCATTATATATAGTATAATTATATACTATATACATATAAAATTTTCTGTCACCATGTATATTGTTACATTTTTAAAAAACGACTCTTCGCACGAAAACGACCGTTTCTCCTTTGGAACTATCTTTGAGCCCGATCCCCAAGAAAGTGAGTTCCGTAACGCGCAGCCAAAGCCAGCGAGCGCGTACGAATTGTGTGACGAAGCGTGCTGCTGTGTTGTGGACGCCGTTTTATTTTACGTCTTTGTAGGTTGTGTGCATGTCTTACTGAGCCTTGGGCTCATGTTCGTTTGTGTTGTTTCTTTTTGCAGGACTGTTGCTTGAACCCCTATTCCGGAAGGATGCTGTTCCCCGGTGCCCCCACATTGCCCCAAAGTTAATTAGCGAGTGCTGCCGGCAGTCCAAGTGGAAGCGGCCGGCTTACTTATTACAGTTGCTGTAATGGTGAACACCGTTTTCAGAGTACGCCGTGGGTTGGTTACAAATTTTGTTGCTTCCTGCCTGTTATATCAACACATTTGAACAGGCAATCTCCAACCGATTCAATACCTTCTAACATGGAGGCTATCCACAAGCGTTTCGTATTACTTTTTAATCCTCAATTATAACATTGTCGATAAAAACAGTTGCCCTGCGAGCTTTCCTTTGGCAATAACGTGAAGGATAGATCAAAGGTCAAATGTAGTCCGCCAGTCTAGTTTCATCACAGTACGCAAATGGCTTCGTGACCTTGCAACAATTAATGGGATCATCGTTAAAATAATTCAGTACAACCACGGGCGAAGCAGTAAAGTTCGGCGAATATGGGAGGGTAATTCGGTTACAAAATGTTCCTGAGAGATTTCAAGCTTACCGAGAGCAAGACAAGCGTGAATCTGACAAGTAACAGTGCACTTCCTTACACAAAAGCCTACATGCTTATGGCCAGCAAACGGCAGTTTTTATATCACTCTGATCCTAATCCGAGCGATACGCCATCGGACTCCCCAAGATGTAGTCTGGCTACTATCGTTTTTTCTGTAGCTTGCGTGAAGGTCATCTCCAATTAAATCCTGGCCACGTTCTATTTCGGGTTAGCGAGCGCAAAGATTGGCTGAACACAGTCGTTACCCTTACTAACAGCTTTAACATTCGTATAAACAGATCCGTCAGAACTAAAGCGGGTACCAGCGCCATCAAATTATAGGATTTACTTCTTCAGCTTATACTTCTGAGACACCCGTGGTCGATTCATTCGACCAGTTGAAGACTGCTACCACCTAACCGTCGCCGGGCAACGCGCACACACATAACCACCGCCGAATTCAGAATGGCTTGATCGAGAATTCTGTGGTAACAATTTTAAGCTATAAAAGGTGCACAATAATCGGCCACGTATCTAATCTACAACAGTGAGATTCAACAGTAAATGATGCTGCAACTACACAAGTCAATTTCTTGAAGTATAATAAACTTTACGAAATGAGTGTATTGGGTTACTCAACAAGTCCCTACGATAATTCCAACACAGCAAAATAGGTTCGTCTCCGACGAAGCACACCAAATAAGCGTTAACATGTCACGCGTTCACCTTCAAAAGAGTTAATCAATAGATAAGAGTGGGAAAGTTTGGTCGAGCTTGAAAATTAGGGAGAATTTTTATGCAAAGAGCCCATATAGAGAATGTGGGCATAAAAAGTACCTAGGTAAAATTACCCAACAAATTAGATAACCGCGACACAGAGTTAACACAATTACAGTGCACGTGGTTCTCCAAATCGTTGAATGATTAGTTTCGATGTAGCGTCCTGTAACCAACATTGGCTTTCTCACCAGATGTTGCGCGAAATAGTTCGGGAACCGACAGATACTCAGCCTACTTATGTAAATGAGAAGGATTCGCTTGATGTGTTGGTCGAACGCTGTTTATCAAGACAAATTGCCTCAGACGTACATGTCAGCGCTACTCGTCCCACAGCGATCACAACCGTGGAGACGATGCGTAATGTTACTCCGCATAAACGAATCCCTGTGGGACCAAAATCCACTGATAAGTTCAACTAGATGAAGATTTTTCGGGTAAGCTGGTTTACTCCTTCATGTGAACTTTCTAAGGGATGGCTGTTCAGAATTCTGAAGCACAAACGTTGCGTTCTAGTTGAAAGGCTCGCCTCGGTTTTATACTATGAAAACCTCACGCTATGCAATTTAGAATTTTGGAACCGTCCGTCTGTTGTATCGTAAATCAGAAGCAAGGCAGGGGTAATGAACGTACACTAGTATGTATGCAATCTGCCCAGTAGGCGTACACAAAGAACATTATATGAGTGAACGAGTTAGAATCAAACGGATCAGAGTCGCGATGTATCACGCGAACGTCGGTAGCCAATCAGATACTAGGTGAACGTTGTGGCCTTGTAAAGGACGTACAAACACACACAACATCACTCCCTTTGCGGCCAGCTTCGGATTAGGCATAGATAAGACGGTCGACCGATTTCGGAGTCCGTGATGAGCGACAAGGATTTGTGGAGTTTGCAACAGGTTGCTCCTTACGTGAAGGTAAACTGACTGTCCGGGTTAATCGTCCAGTAAATAATTGACGCTGATTGACTTTCTTGTTGTTATCCAACTCGTATGTACCGGGTCAGAGGATACGCTTTATGGAGACTGGAGATGAGGAGCTTGTTTGCCGTTTGTTGTATGACTGATTCTTCATACGGACAAATGTTCCGGGTGCCAGAGTTTTTGCTGACTTGGCATAGGACTTTTGGTAAGTCTCCCTCCGAAGCAACTCGGTATGTCTGTCTTCATTTACAAGTTGGTGAGCTGCGTTAAGTTTCGTACGTAGAGCTCTCTGGAACATAAGTTCAGCAGACGTTTTTCCGGTCGCTCTACAGTGACTGGTGCGATAGGTGAATAACGCTTGAAGTAGAGAATCCTCCCACGTTTCCCCTTGTAACTGTAATGCCTGTATAGACTCCTTCAAAGAACGATTCAAACGTTCCACCATTCCATTACTTGCGGGATTATAAGGAACAGTCCGCGAATGTTTCATTCCCTGCCGACGTGGAAATTCTTTGAACTCATAACTGATAAACTGAGATCCGTTATCGGTGACAATCTCCTCAGGAATCCCGAAGCGGGCAATAAGGTGTTCCAGCCAATGAATTACCGTGGATGACGTGACATCAATACAGATGTGTGCCTCGGGCCATTTACTGTAGTAGCAATTGGCGACCAATATGTTACGTTTATTCCATGGAGCTGTTGCAAAAGATCCCACAATATCGATAGCCAGCTTTGCCCACGGGCGCATAGGGCACTCCACTGGTTGCACAGGGGCAACTATAGGTTTGATTGATTTATCAGCACGTTGACAAGGGACACAATCATTTACAAGAGTCTCGATTGACGAAAACATCCGTGGCCACCAATACCATTTGCTAGCACGACGGAGGGTCCGTGTGATTTCAGGATGTCCCTCATGAGCACACAGCATAATCTCACGTTTTAAACAAAATGGTGGGACAAGCCGTGATCCACGCATGCTCCTCTCGCAAAGGGTAATAGCATTTTAGCTCGTCAGTGATATTTTTGACATTAGGCCATCCGGTAGAAACGTATTGTTTCAATTGTTGGAGTTCATCATCCATTTGTGTATGCTCACGCAGTCGCTCTTTGGTTACCGCATGAATTGTCAAGTCATCAATGGCAACCATCATTTCAGATTCGTTCATATCGTCTGTATCAGTTTGTATAGGCAAAGGTAGTCGGGAAAGTGCATCAGCTACTTGGTTTTCCAAACCACGTCTATATTTAATCCCGAAGTCGTAGTTCAATAGTCTGGCATACCACCGACTGATCCGTAATGGTCTATGGCCTTTAGTTCCTTGACTGAGAAGTGTCGTCAATGCTGCATGACCAGTTCTCAGTGTGAAGTGTCTACCGAAATTGTACATATGCCACTTCTCACAGGCCCAGACACAGGCTGAAGCTTCTTTTTCGCTGGCTGAATATTTACGTTCCGTACCTGAAAGTGCTCGTGATGCGTATGCGATTATCTTTTCCTGTCCTTGTTGCATTTGGGAAAGAACGGCTCCTAGACCGATATCGGAGGCATCTGTTGAAACGAACGTACTGCAGGATTCGTCAAAGATACTGACAACGGGAACGGAAACACTCATCTACTTCATGCGTGAAAAGGCTTCTCTCTGGGTGTCGGACCACTCAAACGGAATATTGGATCTCGTAAGTAATCGCAGTGGCTCGACCACAGTGGCGAAATTCGGCAGATGGCTTAAGTAGTATGAGCAGAGTCCGAGGTAACGTTTGAGTTGAAGTAGACTTGTAGGTTCTGGAGCATTTGCAATAGCCTCAGTGTTTTGCACGTTGGGGCGAACTCCTTCATCCGATATAATGTGGCCAAGGAATGATATTTCAGTTACACAGAATACACACTTGTTCATGTTCAAACGTAAGTTCAACTGATTGAGACGACCTAACACAGAGTGAAGACTTGAATCATGTTCTTCTTTAGACTTACCGAAAACACATATATCATCCATGTATACAATAGAACCCCGGCATGAAGATAAAGACTGAGTCATGAATCTTTGCCAAGCGGATGGAGCCGAACTTAAACCCATTGGTAAAACTTTGTACTGGAATAGACCTTCTGTAGTGAGAAAGGCAGTAAGAGATCTGGAATCGGCCGTAAGCGGCATGTGAAAGAAAGCACTTTTGATGTCCAGTTTTGAGAAAAATTTTGCTCCGGCAAGTTTAATTAACAGTTCATCTTGATTAGGCAAAATGAATTTTTCAACCACAATTTGTTCGTTAAGCGCTCGAAGATCTGTGCACAATCGAACGCTACCATCTTTTTTGAAAACCGCAACTAATGGATGTACCCAAGCTGAGCATGTTATTGGCTCAATTATGTCATTTTGAAGCATCAGATTAATAGCAGCAGAAACTGCTTCCCGCTTTGCAAGGGGTATCGGTCGCGGCTGTGATATGGAGAACGGTTTTGCATCCGACTTTAAACGAATTTGGTGGGCCACGTTGGCTGCACGACCAATTGAATCAGCAAATAATTGTGGATATTTATGATGTAATAATGACACGTCAACAGAAGCTATTGTCATACGTTCAATAGAAGGTACCAGGTTCAGAGCAACCATTGCGTTACGACCTAACAATGGTTTCCTGTCAGTGTTGCATATATACACAGCCACAGAAGCAGGTGGAGAAAATTCAACACATAGTTGAAGTAATACAAATCCTTTCATTTCTATGGGTGCATTGGAGTAGCTGTCAAATTTATAAACCGTTGGGTGCACAGGTAAATGTTTGAAATGGCGCTCGTAAAATGAATAGGGGATTACAGTTATTGGAGATGCAGAATCTAGTTCCATTTCAAGAGGCAGTCTTAAGGCCGAGGATAGAAAATAGATCGTGCGAACATCTGAACGTGGTAATCGTGGTTCTTTAACAGTCATGGAAGCAGCAGCATATACGTCCGAATGTAGGGCATAAATTGTTTCTGCAGTAGGACGTTCTTCTGGGACAGTAACAGCAACTCTCTCTAGTGCATGTACGGAGCGCGTACGGCAGACTTTTGCAAAATGGCCAATCTTAGAACAACTCGAACATTTAGCAGTTCTTGCTGGGCATTCCAAATTATTCGCTCGATGTCCTGTTGATCCACACCGGAAACATTTGTCAAGCGGTTGGAAGGCAGCTGATGGCTTCGAACTTTTGATCACTGAAACCGACTGTGGCGACTTCGGGAACAATTCACACTGTGATCGAACTTGTTCTTTAATACGGGCCATTTCACAGGCCTTCTCCCAAGACAATTTGGATGCGTCCTCAGTCAAAAGGGATTCACGAATTTTTTCATTTCTTACTCCAAATATAAACTGTTGTATGAGCATGCAATCTTCAAGTTTCTTAGTAGGTATTTTGGAGTAATCACACGGTCGGATGGCTCTTATAAGTCGAGAAATGAATCCTTCTAGTGGTTCTCCAGTTTGCTGACTGATCCGAGAAAAGGTAAACCTGGAGGCGTATACGTTGGTAACGGCTCCCAGTATTTTGTCAATTGTATTCAAGGCTTCCTCCAAAGTGGTTTTATTGCGCAGAGAATGGATGTCAAACTGTCTCTGCCCTTCAGTTCCCAAGTGGTTGCGCAGAAGTTTTAGTTTAGTTGACTCTGTCAAGTCCAGCAATGGATTTAACACGTTGAGCAAATCCAAGTAGTCCGTGAATGTCGTTTTCCACGTAATCCACGAATCCGGCGTTGGAAATACTGTTGGATCCACCCAAAATGTTGCAGGTGCATTCATCGAAGTGAACATTGCCGGCGACGCCATTTGTTGTATCGTAAATCAGAAGCAAGGCAGGGGTAATGAACGTACACTAGTATGTATGCAATCTGCCCAGTAGGCGTACACAAAGAACATTATATGAGTGAACGAGTTAGAATTAAACGGATCAGAGTCGCGATGTATCACGCGAACGTCGGTAGCCAATCAGATACTAGGTGAACGTTGTGGCCTTGTAAAGGACGTACAAACACACACAACACCGTCAAGCTACATGGATTTTTTTCTGAGCCTTAATTTCGGAACGATAACGGGTTTGCGCACTCTAGTATTTAATCATTTATAGTCGTGCGACGAAATAATTAACGATGGCGTGGCGGTTGTTATATAGACGGCAGTTTTGAGGTCAGCGATACCAAATACCTTGATGTTTCACGGCAGGTCGTCCATGGAGTTGACGCACCATATCGCACCCTCTGTTCAACTCAGACACCATCGGACTTGTAGAACGACACTAAACTCACTCAACACTCTCACAGATGAATTGCACCCCAAACAATGGCCTACAAAATGCGTCTAGCATCCTAGGATTTCCCTTCATTCTCAACAATCGATTTCATTTATTAAAAGACGTCCGTGCACCCCCGTTAGTCATTACTAAGGTGCGGAGGTACGGTAGACAGAGCAGGCGAGCCCCGATAAGAAACCTTCAAAGTATTTCGAAAACGCAGTCGAGTGCAGCGAGGCGCTCAGGGGTATCCCGAAAAAGCGCAAGAGATACTGACGCCAGGGATTAGCAGAAATTTTGCGATGGAAACCACAGAAGGTATACCCGCATGAGGACAAAGGTTAAACGAGTGATCTTCCTTAAGGCGATAACTTTAGTGGAATAAACAACCCAGCATGTTCAGTTTAAACGGTCAAGCCTGTCTTTGCAGCCAAGGCTAACACTCATCGATTCAAACGTCTTGCGCGTGAAGGGACAGAAGGCTGGCGATCGCGAAACAAATAAAAGCACGGTACGCCCCAGAAAAATCTCTACGGTATGCGCGAAATTCGTCACACAGAATACAGGCAGCAACTACAACACACTGCGCTCTTCAGTCTTAACTATTCTGCAACAAGTATCCGTTCAACTTTCAAGCAGATAGGTGACGCAACTTTTGTGAGAAATACTTGCATTCATTTGTTACATATTCGACCACTCACCACATCAGGTAGGCGTCTACTTATCCGTATTTGGTAATTTCGCGCAAGCCACTTGAGTGCATATTTTTCGACGTTGCCATTTGTCACACGCAATGAAGCATTGATCATGGCTGTGTTTAGGGGTGGAGTTTATGCATTTTCATCATGCATGGGTCTGCTTACTTATAGCGTAGCTTCTAAAGCCAACTCTGGTGACCAAATAGACTTTCTCTTATTGTTTAGCTGGAAGGCCTGACTAGGTTGCAAGCCTCCTAAGTATGTCCCTCACTATGTCACTTGGATATGGTTCCTTTCCCTTTAGTTGTAAAGTGGCAATTCTAAGTTCCACGTACTAGGGTTGTCGCCAGAATTTCTCCGACATGCACAGACCAATCGCTCTTCTTGGTGTCACAACTAAAGAGTCCAGAGCACCCGTAGATGATGCTCTTGTTAGCTACGTGTTTGCCCAAAACACTCTTTTTGATGCTCAAAATGGCTCCTGTAGGATTGCGCTCATGCGCAGTGATCTCCTCATTAGACGCAGCCAGCTAATCAAACATGGAGGGTGGATGCTGCGGGTAATAATTTTGTCGGGATGTCCGATCGAATAAAACACATCGCGTGCCTGGGTAAGCTGAACAACCTTGGCGTTTACAGTGATCAGTTTCAGTGATTTCACTCCAACTCCACCAGTCGCTGTCGTCCCATTGGGAGGTGGGGCAATTCCAGCCCAAATGACACTTATTGGTTCAGTAACGGATTTCCTTAGGATCAAACTTCGGAAGTTCTCTCTTCCTCATTCATGTGGGTAGTGAACTTCCATGTTTTCTCGTTCATTGTCGCCGTCTATAGATGAAGCTGTACTGTGGGGATAACGCCAGGACTTCAGAAGATTCTGCCCTTCTGCCAAGAGACTGCCACCTATATTACCGGGAACTGGTGACTTCGAATATTCCGGGATAATAGTGAGCAAATTCACACATCCACCATAAGTAATAATGAATGGATGTCGAACCATTCGCAGTGGGCAGCGGTTGTTTATGACATGGGAACACGCATCGATATATGTACACCAATGTGGAAGATATTGGAATCTGTCATTAGCTGATCACAATGGAGGATGCAGTCGCAAACGGTGGGCTGACCAGTGACTACGGGACGAGGAACTTGGTGAAAAACGGAAGGTGTAACACTGAGGATGATCGTTCAGTCCTGATGTGGTATCTTAATGCGAAGTCTGAATTGACTATTGTTGAATCGTTTACCTTGTCGGAATTCGATGGGTGTTGAATTAAGTTGATCCTCACCGCAGCAATCCATTCACCTGGTCCCCTACTGACAGTTCTGTAGAGTGCCGAGCGGTCAAAATATAGAAAATCAGGGCAAAAGTCTGGGCGGCACCAATCCATCTCATTTTATTGAAAAATAACGCCTTCCGTAAATAAACAACAGTATTCACGGTCACTATTAAGCAATAAGTGTTCTCACATTTTGATCCGTCACTTCGAAGCCGTGTTGCTGCACGACCTCGCGCCTAGGGGCTGGCTCGTTTGAAGTAGATGCACATTCAACAGCAGCTGTTCGCCCTATGTAGTTGGTTGGCGCCAGTTTGACCATAAATCCGTCTGTAGTGGCTTGTGAGCGATCTTTGATCGCTTCAACTTTCTCCACCCATGAAATCGCTCCAGCCCAGATTCAGTACAGTTGGAAGTTGAGCGATTTGACTACTAATTCATCTGTATGTCATGTAGCCCTCGTATCGTGCTTCCCGCATTATGCTGTAAGAACATACCCAGTTCCGGCAGCCTGCATGAGTTCGTGATTGAGTGCAGTTCACGATTAACCAAAGTAATGAAGACATCTTTTGCAGCCCAAAAATTCGCCGTCAAAGGCGATGTCTCTTGTTGTCATTCGGCAGCAGGAAACTCCGGTCAGATTGAACGAGCTCTGTGACACATGTCCACCGCTATAAGCCGCCACGGAAACCATGAAACTCTCCAATTATTCAGTTAGAGATGCAGCCACAGCTCCCGAAGATAGACTTGAACGCGGCAGTCGTTTGAAAATATGGGAAAACCACGTGACAAAAAGCGAACGTTTGATGTGCGCTAAGCAAATGTTCGCCGCTCTGACACCTAACTTTTCCCTTTTTCAACACCTGTACCAACTGGCAAAGGGCCAAGAAGACCAAACCTGTAAAAGACTTAATGGTTTTCTTATCCCGGGATCTGAGTACAAATAGAGTTATCTCAAGACCAAGCGAGTTGAAAGGTTACTTTCCTGATATCAAGAGCTCTCCGTGAGGAACGTCCTATGAAGAGCGGAACACTGGAGGGCCTGGTAATGGTCCGTGGAATGACCACTCAGAGGTTCCATCGTTGGAAGTGCCTGTTAATGGGGTTAAGGTCGTCGGAGCTGCCATTCTATACCTTGGGTTCCGCACCGTGTGTGGACCTATGGGATCTAGTTCTGAACAGGGTGTGGAAGTAAGGCCAACTAGTATTCCCCGACCACAGTTGGACCGGAAGCTCCCCGAAAGACAAGACAAACGTCAAAAGACACACAGCGCTTGTGTGGAGAAGGCGAAAGAAGTGCTGTCAGGACAGTCACCGCGCAAGGTGACCACGCAACTGAGCTCTGCTCAGCGTCAGGCCGATCGTAAAGAAAAGAGAACGTCAATGGTATGCCAACCAATGTCACGTTTTCTCGTCAGGTTTCTGGCAAAGTGCACCGTCATCGAACGGCACACAAACAGGCAACGTTCCCCAACTACCGTCGGTACAGACCATAATCGATGGGGAGGGTACTCATGCAACAACCACAGAGAGTGGTGGTGCGTAGAGACACCAAGGCTGGTGCGCAGATCTCTCACGCAAAGTTTTAGTTGAACTCACTCCATCAAACCCACCGCACTTACACGGAGGTTGTGGCCCTGGTGCAGGAGCAGTAACCGAGTTGACGCAGGAGGTCCGATAAAGCTCACTTATCGCCACCTACCCCTCTCCTCATTCCTATGGAAAACATGGCACCATGCTTCAACCCTCTTACGTTTCCCCTCTGGGGTCACGCTGTGATGAGATAGACCTAGAGTGTATCCATACCAGCACTCTCAGTTTGATGACCAAGTTTTAAATGCTAAGGCATGCGGTACACAACAAGCATCCACACAATGTAGTTTTCACGGAAGCACAGCTGATACTAGTGATGCGTGGTAGTGAAATCTGTAGCCCTGGCTATTCAGTTTGCTGCGGTGACTCCAAAAGAGGACGCACGGAAGGGGCGGCTATCTACGATAGTCTTGAGCCACCTCCTCCTGTCATACGCAATAAAAAATATTCTTTCCATTCGCGATGTTGTGGTTACAAACAAAGCTCCGTGGAAACAATCTTCTACCAGTGGAAGTTAGCAACCTTCCATCATCCAGCTCGCCCTCGAATGATGGGGCGCTTCTGCCTCATTTGCTTGCCATATGCGATTTAAACGCCCCAAAAGTGTCTTGAGCACGAAGAAACCAACAAGAACCACAACGTAGCTCTGCCTTAGATCTGAAACTGGTTGTGTAACCTAAAGCCTAGATGAAACGTCCGATATCTGCAACAAGACACCATCCAGGGGAGACCTCCTCGCTGCTGGAACTCGTATTCACCAACGCCAGTGATTGAGTTTATCAGGTTAGCGCTGAGGCTCCTTTAAGCCACCGGGATCACTTGATCAAAGAATCAGTCAGGCCGCGGTTTTAACCCGGTGACATGAGAAATCAATTCATGCAGTTCTGCGTGGACGCAACTTCATTCACCTCAGATTACAAACATATAAGGTTTAAGTATGTTCCACGTGAGGCGACAATGAGCTTTTCTCATTCACATCTACCAAAAAAGACCCGCCGACTTATTGGCAGCCAAGCGAAACTACTTGCCAGGCAGAGACACTCCACTTGCTCCGAAGACATCCAGGCATATCAAAGAATGCGTTGTCGTGGCAAATCAAAAATCCGTCGTTATCTTCTGCAATAGCCGAAAAAAGTGTTCCAAGTGAAGTGCTCAGAGGAGAACTTTCCCTTCAATTACTTGCGGCTGCGTCGCAACAGTCACCTACAGTTCTGTCCTGGCCGCACGCGAACAATGAAACTACTTCTGAAACCGACGTTGTTGTTGAATTATCTAACAACCAGTACGTCGCAGTTCACAGCTCTGACTCGTTATATTCATCCTGGTTTCTATCCCCAAGATTATCCGAACGGCCAATTTACATGCAGAATTGTCAGCGCACGACGTTCAGGAGTTACCTTCTGAATCCAAACCACTTAGTTCCATGAGCCTGGATCCGATTAATCAACGGATACTGAAGGAGGCATCTTCCGTATCGGCCAAACCGTTTCATACCTTTTTCATCTAGGCACTTTCCGCCGGTATCTTTTTAGGTAATTGAAAGGGGCACTCTTCATCCCTATTTACGAATCGGATGATCGGCACTCCGCTCTCGTTTTTCTTCCGAAACCACCTTAACGAGTACTTCATGCAAACTCCTAGAGTGCACCATTGGGTGAGCTAGCTTATAGCACTTTCTAGACAACACCCGCATCTCAGTACTTCAGCACGGATTCTTACCAAAGGGATCCTGCGTGACGAAAACGCCGCTTCTCCAGAACAACGTGGCGGCTGACATAGACCATGGTCCCATATCAGGTGACACTTTTCTCGACTTCCCTTAGGAATTTGATTGGGAACTACGTGGCCTACATCCACAGAAAAATAGAGGCATACAGTAGCGAACGCGATGTTCGTCGCTGGATCGTCACGTTTCCAACGACAGAATCTATCGTGTTGAAGTCAGCTCTAGCTCCTCTTCCTTGCACCTACTTCAGCAAGCGCGGTACAGAAACCTATCCTTGGTCCACCACTATTTTCAATTTGCACTGATGATTTATCGGAGTTGTTTACTAGCCATCCTCTTCTTTATACGGGTGACCTGAAAATCTGTAATACCCATGATCCCAACACTTTGCAGGCTGGCCTCGATGCCGTTGAGCACTGGTTAGTGGGGTGGCGTCTTCCCTTCTACGACGATGTATCAACATATGTCTCCTGGTGGAGGCTTTGGCAACCTCTTCGTAACTTACTGTGCATAAGCGGAAGTATGTGTAGTCAAAGTGAGTCACAAATTGCTTTTGGCGATCACGAATAACTCACCCAGTAGCGTGAACTTGACGGTTCCAATAACGCTCACCCAGCCGGTTGGGCTAACTGGGCTAACTTCCAATTCCGAAATCGACAGGAAAGTCGATAAAAATCACTGTAATTTATAAGATATTGTTCGATACAACTGCAATAAAGCTGCTGTCCCATCTTGTATGTGAACTAACCAGATACACAAATTAGCCGGCAGGAAGTCGTCCAAAATGAAATGACCAAGCACGAGCTAGCAAACGGCAACCAGCCAAGGGGAAAAGAGCTCATTAAAGCGATCGGATGCAAATGGGTGTGAGAGTGTGTCGAACGGTGCCAAGAAGAGTTCTGATAGGTGAACAATAACAGTCATAGATAAGGAAGAAAGCGGCTGTGATAAAAAATTCATCCTGACTATTTACTGCCCACAGCAAAGGAAAATACAGACGAAGTCAGGTTCTGCTTTACACAAAGAAACCGAACACACCTCAACGAATTCACAGCACCGCGTCACACTAAAGAAAGACAACAGACTTACCAGACGAACTTCATTAGATCCAACACCGAGCCCCGGAAGCCACTTGAGTCCTCCATACAAACCCACAGCTGCCATAGGAGAATAGGGCACGGGAAGTTCTAGAGCCACTTTTCACTCAACAGAATTAACTTCTGCTTTGCGTTTCCAGAACACAAAGCGACCTGATATCTTGCCTTACAAGAACTTGTGGTGTTTCCATGGATACTTGTCTTACGTGATTATCTGACCCCGGGGATGCATTGGTCACTCTGCCTTGCGGTCAAACATACCGATGAGCTGATGCGTCACAAAGGAGGCTGACGTACCCTGCGTACGAATTACGTGAGGTAGTGAACCAATCGTGATAAACCTGAGATCCAGGCGGGTGTTGAGGTCGCCATTGCTTCCGAAATATGCAAGCGAGAAGTTGGGTTTGCCTCCAGCCCTTATTATAGCGCCCATAATGTAACTTGGCGTTAAGAGAAACCCAGTTCAACTGAAGCAATCACGGATCAATTAGTCTCAGTACCTTTGAATTTTAAAGATCGTCATGTATAAGCACAAGCGGACGATTGCCAACCATTCACTCCGCCATCACAATGCAACTAAAGGGATTTTCCTCATCCATACCCTGTTGGTGAGCGATAGAAGTCTGCACTAGCCGGGTATCCTACTTCGAGGGCTGATTACAGATGGGTTAAGATCCCAGTCACTTTTTCAAACTATCAAGCAGTCAACAATCCTTCTTTGACCCGGAGTTTGCAGCCTCTTCTCCAGTTTTGAATCCGTCCCCACAAATTTAGTGACTTGCCGTCGCATGTAGCAACCGGAACACCTCGTCCACCCACAAATCTGGAAACTGCCACCATGAATGAATCGGCCGACAGCGAGTAGGCAACATCCAAATGGATAGGACAAGTCTGAGAACAGGTAACCACACAGCCGTAACGTTTGTGTACGCTTCTACCTAACATGATCTTGCACAGACCAAAGTAGTCCACTCCAGTATACCAAAATGGACATTCATCAGCAGTCACCGTAATAACTGATAATGGATCCTTTAACTGGTAACACAGTTTTTTGAAATGTAATGTGAGCCGCCAGTCCCTCTAATGACCAAAATTTCGTCCGAATGGATGTAAGTAAATTTGTGGCATACCCTTGACCCTCCTCCTCCTCCTCCTCCTCCTCCTCCTCGCAGTAGGTTTAACCATAAGCTCTGTGACTGTGCTATTGACGGTAAAGTAACTGGCTTTGTAGTGCTTTACCAGAGATGCCGGTCGTTCATTCCTAAAAACACAATAAGTCGTCAATCAGTGCTGGTCTCAACCGGGGGAGATGGCCTATACCTTGATCCAGTTCGAAATCACGCAAGGACCCTGACCCCACCGCGTATCCTTGGTTTACTGACTTTAGCAAGTGAACGAAGCGAGAGAGCCACGCCACTGCCTCCACCAATTTGAACCTAGTAGAAGATAGTGATATCAGATATTCCAGAATGGAATAAACTGAAATCACCATCTCAACAGTCAAAACATGCCTTATTTTGCAGTCGTCGTCCACTGTTACATTGGGAAATGAGAAGGCTGGCCAACTGCGATTTGAAGACACCGGAAACAACGGTCCTAGAAGCTAGTGATCCAGCTCATGTGAAAATGACTGCGAAGATCCCCTCGATGCTACATCGACCGGATTCAACTTGAAAGGCACATAACCAGTGTGATATATTGATATACTTACGTATTTTTCCCATCTGAACTGCAGCAATTACCGCGAAGTGCGACGAGGTACTATGGATATATTGCACTAGTATCAGAAATGCGCGGTCGACAGATATTCTCAGTTCGTCGACAAGAACTCTCATCAGTCTCGTTTCCAGCAAGGTCGCCGTAAGTTCAAGTCTTGGGACGGTAGCTATTTTACACGGACCACCCTTGAGTAGCTTGGAATGAAAAAGCGCTTCACCGAACCACTGGACACTGTCGGCGCAAAATGACAAGTTGCGACGTGTCCCACCTCGGATGCATAACAAAACACGTGCGATTTTATTCTCGCGGCATTTGATATGTCCGAAGTGACACGACGAGACATCCTGATCGATTCAACAAATGGGATATGTGTCGGCCAGTTTTCCCACATTAGACGGCCGGCCTTTTCTATTATTCTATCTAAACCAGGACTTCAGTCACGGAGGTCTTGCAGCAGCTTACGAGCTGGAAGTAGCATTGGAACAAAACTCACAAAAAATCATATGGAGCAGCAAATCATTTCAGCACACCTATGGTAGCACGAGACTCATCCGTAAAGTGCAAGCGAAACTGGAAGCAAACATTGTTTGCTGCTTACAACAAAGAGGAATTAAGACAAATTCAGGTTCGGCTTTCAATGAACAAACCGAACACACTTCAACGAATTCATCGCTCCACATCACAACGCACATGAACGAGAAACTTACCGGACGAAATTCAACAGATCCAATGGTGAGTCACGAAAAAGTCTCGGGCACACGGTTATCGGCAAATTTGTTCTTCTCACTTCGTTAAGAGAAGGCTGTTGAAAATGATTCGACGTACTGGGCCTGAGGAAACGGAACCTCTTTTTGACAGACAAGTAGGCTCACCGAGCTCCTTATGAAGTTTATGTCTGATCACTTTCCGAGTACTCTATTTCGGTTGTTTATTTTGGCCTTAAGAAAGACATGAATGCGCTCGACCTGGTACAGCGAGCGTGCGCCAAAATCGTAGTAAGTCATCAGGCCGTTTCGTACAAGTCTAGGCTTGAAATCCTTGCTCTTAGCAACCTGAGTTTAGGTTGTCGGCCTCGCATGCACGCATCCACTACTAAACCACTGATCTTGAACCAGAATGTCTCACCAAAATGTGTGTGATATGCCAAGAACATTAGCAGATTATTGTGAGAAAGGTTAATCACTAGTTCCTCCGCGTTAATTCTGCGTGTACAGGCTGCTGTCAAATACCTGATTTTTTTACGTGGTGTTTGCGAATTGATCGTTTAAATTGGTGACCCTGCCGCTCGATACGAATCTCTGAGGAGCGGCTGTCCTTTTCCCTAAGTGCTTGTTCATCCCATGCCTCACAACGTCTCTATGCAATATATTATTTGCTTATAAGCCGTTGTGAGTTCACGTTGTTCAGTATGTCTTCGGAATTGGTGGAGCATTTCCGGCAAGTTACAGGTAATTTTTTTGCCGGATAATTATGTCCATTACTTCCCAGGCACAGATGAGGAGACTGCGTTATCTTTTTTATCGGCATGCAATAATAATTTAGATATGGCCGTTAGTTTATACATGGATGAATCTAATATTCCCAGAGCAACTACACCTGATGAAGAATACCGTAGTCCAATACCGCAACGTACTGAGCAGCTCTTGCCAGTTGAATTACCTATGTGTAAGTCTTTCGACAGCCAGCTGATATATTGTAATCCGCAGTGCGTTATTGCCAATACTCCCTTATAGTTGGCTAATGACATTTGTTACCCGTGCTATACACCTTCGTTTGCCTGGTCGTGAAGAGAACGCCCAGATTGGCGCCGTGTTTACCCATTAGCTTTTATATGCGTGATTTTAACCAACCAAAGTGTAGTTACTTTCCCTACCATACTATAGACATGCAATCAACTGAGCAAGACGACCTACAAGCGTAAGTGTATTCAGTCATAGCCATTCACCTGGCGGACGTGTATTTGAGTGATGGTCATCGGTTCTTTCAAGGTCCACTGAAATCCCTGGCTCTCAGGTCGGATTCTTATGGCAGCGGGGCTGTTCTATTGGTGGGTGTTGGGAGTTAGTTTGCCGCCTGATTGGCTTACTTCTTGGGTGCTCCTTGTGGTGGATCCAAACGTAGTATGCAATTACGGGATGGACACGAAGCAAAAACGTAATGAAACTAAAAGGAACTGACCCACAGTAGTTCGTGAAGGTGCATAGGTTTAGAGTTTCGTAGTACTAGAAGAGGGTAAATCCGATGGATCTGATCTGTCTTGCTGTTGAGATTTCGAGTTCACGGTGGACGTAACCTTCGTGACGGATACATCGGGAAATACACTGAAATAAGTAACGGGTTCTATTAGCGTTTAACTCCCCAAAAATAGGTGCACAGGAGAGACGGAGTGGAATAAGAGCGAACGGCTTGTGAACTTCGACAAGAGTATACATTTTGATTCATACACTTTAAACACCAAGTGTATATGCATGATTTGGAAAAGTGGAAGATGCAAAAAATAGTAAAGGTTACAATATACGAAGTGCTATACAAGCGATACGCCATTTTTTCTCTCCGATGCGATTAGATTAATTTTCCTGTGACGTTACATGCCACATCATATTGCTGTTGTCGAGCTTTTATAGCCTTCTGCTTGCCGTTCCGAATCGACGACTGTTGCACTATTCTGGGCTACGCATCAGCAAGTAAAAGCACCCACTCTATGAATGTTTACTTAAAAGCTGCCTATTGATGAGCCTGAGAGCCCGCCTTCTAATATCATGTTAGTTCTGCTGGTTACCGTGAAGCCGGGCGTACGCATTCCTCACAGCAACGCAATCGACATAATTATCCCTCGAAGATCTAACCTGTTGTTCGTTTCACCATTTCAATCAAATAAGAGTTCGTTCGGCGTGCAGTATGACGAGAAATCATGAGCTGGATGTTGCGTAGCTAGTATTATTTAATCGTCCTGGTCCCTCGGAAGTATGACGTGACGAGACTTATAGTGTATCACTTCGTTCATGTATCAGTGGAGTTTCATGTGACAATTGCCTAGTGGGCTTCCTATTAGCCACTTTGATGTTGTAGTGTACTGATTTTCTCTGTTTATTTCGACTCATGACTAATTCATTCGCTTTTCTGGAGAATGCACACAGTCTTTCATGACTTTACGAGATACCAGTTGACGTAAGTCCCCTACCTGACCTTTGCGCGGCTAACGGGAGTCTACGTCTGCGTTTCAAATAATGAACGGTAATACGTCGGCAGTTGATGCTGAGGCTTAACTATGACAAGTCCTTGCGGGAAGGTGACTTAATACATGGATAACACCTGCCTAACCTCAAACTTTAGGCACCACGGTACCCGCGTCGTGCTACCAAACATCCTAATTGAATGTTAAAGGAAGATGTTTTATTGCAGTCTCCTTTCTTTATTAGTTCTACTCCATCCATTCTTGCCTGCGAGCCGTTGTTAGCCCACCTATCTTAGAACCTGCACCAGCGATGCTGATCAGCTCATGGCAGTGGCCTACTAGGTTTCTCGGCTCAAGGACATAGCACAACCTTAACATTATAAAGGTCGTTTGCATACCGCTTTTATGTGAATAGTTATTTTACGCGACTGTACAGCTTAATCATCTGTTTCGGGTAGTTTCCAAACAGTGGTTGCTTTCGATCACTGCAGTAGAACCTCCACACTGACATTGTTTGGAAGCATCCTTTGTGGACAGCGAACTATGCCAACAATTGGCCGCGGGGTTCGTATCCCACCCGTTTCACTAATGTCTTACACACTGTGCCTCCCAACTCATCACACATAGGTGTTTCAGACTCTCAGGTCGTTGGCTCCGGGCGGAGCCTCCAACAAAATGGTTGATTTCGTTAACTTAGTTGTCGAGCTGTTGTCAGGTCCTCAAGTATGCCCCATCCGGTAAACTCCACATTCCGTAGCATCACAGACCAGGTTGTTCAGCTAGAAGCCCGGATAGAGGCACTTCAAGCTAATCTCATTCCGGAACGCAAATCACCCAGGTTTATTCTAGTGTCGTTTTCTCGACAGGTCGGTCCATTCGTTTGGTTTCTTCTGTTTCCAACGGTTGCTCTCCTTAATTCAAGACAGCGATTAAAACTTGACTCTTTTAACGTCCTCGCACACCAACAGCTAATTCAGTAAACATCTGTAACCCTTTTCTCACCTGCTTCGTCGTCGGAGCGCACATATATGCCCGTGGTGATGTGTGTTTGGTTCCGCCCTTGATCGGCGGTCCCTTCCGTGGGTTCATGATGAAAAAGAATCCGAATCTCGTGATCAGAGTAAGTGGAAATCGCACTAAGATCTTAAAAAGAACGAATTTGACCGAATCACAGCGCATAACTGTTAATATACCGTCGACTCTCGTATTTCAGTCAGAGCCTATCGACCCACAAGTAAGACGTTTATATCTCATTTGCCAAACACTAGTTTCGATGCTGACAGTAGTGCGTTCTATAATACTCTCCTCCGTGTCCTGAGGCAATCCAAACACTTGTTTGCCTGTTGTGTGGTTCCTCTACTTTGGAATAAAAGCGGCTGAGTGGTGTTTTCCATGTTCTGATGGGACGCTTTGACAGTGATAATCACTTGTCGCACTTGTGCTCTTTCGGACTCTGTCTTGAGCTGCACGTTCCAACACAAAGACCAGTAGATGGTCATATGGAGACCACCCTATGCAGCTCACCGGACACTAATCATGTCGACGTCGGTTGCTGGTTGTTGTTCTCTGTCGAAGGCTGCCGCACAGTTCAGGATAGCCGCCTTCATCCACATCACGTCGTTATTTGTGCCTGCCTCAATTTGCCACTCTGGTGTAAAAATGGATATTTAGACATGAAAATTGGAGCCTGTTGGAATC
Source organism: Paragonimus westermani (assembly GCA_008508345.1). Classification (NCBI taxonomy): domain Eukaryota; kingdom Metazoa; phylum Platyhelminthes; class Trematoda; order Plagiorchiida; family Troglotrematidae; genus Paragonimus; species Paragonimus westermani. The sequence goes on from QNGE01005490.1 coordinate 24,000, forward strand.
ACCGGTCAATCACCAATGACAATCAACTATTCAGGCCACGGCTGTACCGTAGCCCAGAAAAACATTTGGTAAACATTTCAACAGGTGTACGAACTAATTGGAAGAAGCCTGTTCGAAAGGAGCACTAACTGGATGAAGCTTATGAATAAGGTCCAATGAATCCTAAGGACACCAAGTTAGTTACTGACCTTCGTAAGCTGGAACGCAAACTGACGGAGGTTCTGCATAAAACCGTGAAATGCGTGTGGCTGACCGAGCTACGGATTGATGATTTTCTGAAAAATTAGGAAGCAGTCGGGCGTTATGTGCCGTTATTTGTTTTCTTACTGGCTGTCAACAAGGAGTTAGCGTATGCGCGAATTGGCAACTTGTGACGGCTGACTGCTTCGCGAAACAACTCAGCCGACTTGAGTCAGTGGACTCAATTGTGAACGATGAAGATACTAGTGTCGATTGCAGTGTCCTAAACAACTACTTGTTGGCTACCGGAATAGATTTGTAGTTCAAGCTGTAAAGACGCCACGAAGCCATTTTGGGCTTTTAAACAGTTTTGGTGCTAGTGTGTCTGAAGTAATCACACTCTTTTGGCTCTGTTTACGAGACCATTCCCGTATGCAGAATGACAGCTGAAGGTCACGTGATAACCTCGGATGTTAACCTAGTTCCTATCGCTTTAAAGATACGCTTTCACGAGTCTCACACCACAAGGGTTTTAGAGCATGAAAACAAAATGTTAAAATACTGGTAGATTCTCGTTTTATTCATGTTCTTCTTTCGCAATAGAGTTTCAGGCATCATCACTCTCTCTGCCAACATTTGTGGTATTTGTTATGGTTAGGTTTATTCTGCCTCTTACAATATTCTCAGACCAAAAGGCGGCTTTTGGGTCGGTCGTACGTCATGTTCTCTGAGACTGACTCTTTTGTGGAAGAGTTTTGTTTGGATGTTCTAATTTGCGAAGATCTTCGTATACCGATTATGGGTGCACAATAGCTGTTTAGTACCTCCCCTTCGTCAAATGCCGTAGGTATGTAGTAGATACTAAGGGAGAAGTATTTAAAACTTCTGGGGACCTCCGAATAGAGTTTATGCTGGCTTGTAAGCTGAAGGATATTGCGTATGTAGACGACTTTACTTTATCGCGTTTATTTGTGTGTAATCTTCGTCATCATTTTCAAGTTTGAGGCGTACCCATGGGTACTGCGGCAAGTAGGGCCGCTCGTTCTGACAGTGGTCCACGTAGTAGCAGACCAGTAATCCAATGAAAGCGTGTAGGGAAGAAAAAAGGACCGACAAAAACGTGAAGTTCCATGAGAAAGATGTTTACAATTTTGTGGCTACAAGCTGGCCATTAGTTACAGTACAGTGCCACGCTAAGGAGTGATTCCAACCAGCCATGTGAATAGTCGTGAATAACTCAATGAGGTAGACGGTACTTAGTAGCCTTGCCCTTTGGGACGGTCAAGTTTACCACAGTCTATGAGCACGTAAAGGCAGTGTTGTCAGTATATTCAACGCTAGTCACCATACTACCTGACAGAAACTCCTCTCGGAGCTTCCGAGTGTTCGTTTCAGCACATCATCCATAACAGAGTTGAAGAGAGAGGAGGAATCGGACATCACAGTTGAACGCCGCCTGAAGCTAAGAAGGCTTGGAATAGCTACCCACTCTGCACTGTGCACTCAGTGGGCATATAAAAAAATTCGATATGGTGCTGTACTTCATTTGGATTTTTTTTGCTATGGAGACATCTCCAGAGAGCATGTCGGGCAACCAAATCATCACGATCCTTTTCCGATTTTAGCCTCACCAGTGAGTGCTGCGGATCGGGTTGCCGTTCGTTCTGATAGTCGTCCACAAAATAGCAGGGTGCTAAAGAAAGGTATAGCGAGGAAAACCAAGCAAACAGACTAAACGGTTGTGCTTCACGACAAAGAAAGTTAAGTTTGCGGATATGGGCTCGCAGCTGACTGCGACACATTGCCGTATTAGTGTGTTTCCAACCAGGTAGGCTACAGCCACCAACCTGGCTCATCAGGATGACCAAGATTCACATAGCCTATGACCACGTCATCACCTGGTCTTCTTGCGGTTTCTTCCAGCCTTCAGCAGCCACAACCAATTGGCTGAGAAAAGGACTGCCGATGATCCGTTGTGTGTTACAAAGTGAACGGATGATTGGTGTACCCACAACCAGTTCGGAAAGCCGGTCGTTTTCCTCTTATCTGTGTTTCAGAAGCGGCCGCATTCTGTGACGTGTGAACAGCTTGGGCGCGATAGACATGATTACTGTATCTGCAGTTACCACATGATGTCTTGACACCTTTCCGTGAAAATGCGGGATGACTGTTGATAATTATCACTTGTGAGGCTTCTTCTCGGAGGGATGTGGCCAGTTCAGACAACAGTTTCCACCACCGTTTTTGAAGAGGGCTGGGGGAAGATCTTTACCCGGGACTTTATTACATTTCCATAGTTTAAGCTTCAGAGCCATTTCACTTTCTGAAGGATGATCGATTGAAGTGTCATTACTACCCGCACCGTTTCTATCGTTCACAGCTGATTGAGCTAGGTCAGACCATGTGAACTGTTCTTCAAAATGCCCACCCCAGCTGTCAACTCGCAGCAACAGCCTGTAAATTCGTATACCACCTTTACCGCATATTTTCACTTACTCCTTTTCGATGGTCCGTGCAATCGCAGATGAGGGAAAACAGCACCCTGTTAGCCCCCGATTATACGCTTTTCCATTCGCCTTGGTTTGGTAGGATAAATATGCCCAATAGCGTTTGCGCGGGCTTTTCGTAAGTTTTCCTTTCGGGTTATAGCGGGTTTTTCGTATTCCAATTGAGTGAAAATCGGTCGATGACTGTTCGTATGCTCTGCATAATCAACATAAACACGCTTCTTTCTTACCTGCGGTGCTTCTTTAGAAGTACCTGCTTCTTAAAATGTCCACATAGCCACTGACATTTCTGTCTGGCACCCATTTGGATAACGCCACTGATGTAATCCGGACAGTTTAGTCGTGGTTGACAGAAATCTGTGCATCGTACCTGCAATATATCACTGGCACAAGCCTCCTCGCAGAAGATTCGCATAGCTGTTGAGATTTTTGCTCATTACGCTTTTGGATGACTCGGGTAGTTTAACTGTCAGTGCTATCTGACGGGCGCTTCAATTCGCAGCTGAACATTTTGCTTGTGAGCAGATGGCCTCCGACCAAACAATGAAACGAAGCGGACACGTGCAGCGACATGATTTGAATCAGGGTGATTACTCCAAAAGGAACAACAATCTTTGATGGAGTGCCGCCAGTGATAGCTGACTGCTGTATGGTAAATTTACTTCCGCGGTTGGGCTGTTGAGGGTGGCCTCCATGTGGTGTATTGCCGTCTTTTGTTATAAAATGTTTTATTCGGTGAGGTGCACACAATTGTAATAGTCATCCACCGTAGACAGTACCTGGCACTCAGACTTGAAGCCTATCGCCTAGCCGTTTCTTCTGTTGAGCTAGGCGACGGCGTTGTACTTTCAGATCACTATCAAGAACAGTGAAGCCCTAGTTCGTAGTTTTTCCCAGAAGATCGAAGAGAGCAACACAGAGTGGGCTCACGACGGCATTCCGATGGTTGTCCGTTGAAGCGTATGTAGATTTGACAAGTGAGGAATATTCTTCTGGCCTATTCCGAACGACTTAAACCGAAGTACTTAGTCGGATGGCACACAGGCAACCGTTCACTGGGATCCACTCGAGCAAACTCTCTGGATTAGGTTACTGCATTCCCCACTCCGGCTTGACGACGAGTTCCAACTTCGCTATTTCCATTGACCCTGAGAATGAACCACCGATCCGTAGAATTATCCCATGGTGAGTTCAGATGAAGGGCAATACTTGGGTCGTAAACACGGGTCTCGAAGGCAGTACAGGTCCATTTCTATACCCAAGTCAGCGCTCACTAGAGCAGTCTGGTGACCTTTTTGTTGGAGATTGCGGACACTGAAGATGCCAATATTTACCAGCTATCTTGACTTCAGTTGAGGAAGATTAGAAGAAGGGAGAGAAAGTGAAAAGGACTGGACTGATCTGTTTGCACAATGATCGTTTCGGATACTCCCCAGTTTATGCATCGGAAGGTGACTGGCTCGAGAGATGTCACCCAAAACCCGTGATTAAATAGCCTAATGCGCGAATTACTGGGATATTTTGGTGGGAATCTTGTTAGAAGCCTCTAACTTCAACGTTTGTCCTGTGGGGGTAACACAATAGGGGTTTCCCTGGGGGACCCTGCTGCGATCCACTGACTCAGAAGTTTGATTCAAGGCTTACTTGGTCCCCAGGCGCTGTAAATGAGACACTGATATCTGATTCTGTTCAGTGGTGCGTACGGTAAATGTTTTCATAGTTGCTTCAACCATCTGAGAGTTAGTATGTTTTTTGACCGTATTGATTAATACGTTGACGGTTAACCTTCGGTCGGTTGAAATGCTTTTATTTGACGGCACATTTTCTCACCGTCTTCTTGATTCCACGGAAGACAGCTGTGCTGCAACTACCTGCGCACTTCTGCACTATCAGTAGTGTGAATGTAATTGCTTTTTATACGATCGCTCTTTTGGCTTTGCCGATACGACTGCGTTTGAAAGAATCAGAACTGCGGTCAACATAGCCCCCAAGATCAAAACAACACTCAAGACCACGGGCAAGTCAAGGTAGCAGAATAGGTCCGAATATTGCGTCAATTCTTATTCGCATGCTGTTACTGGGTTCAACAAAGGTGTGCGATATGACGGCACTGCACGTGTATGTTTCATCATTACAGACTGAGTGCTGCAAAACACCCAGCAAATTTTTTGTGCAGCTACGTATTACAATCAGTTGCCAACCTAGGCACTGTGTTCTACTGTGACGATCAACATTACCCCGAGCCATAATACCTATGCTTATGACCCAAAGCTAAGAAAGCTTTACCTTTGATTCGGGTGAAGCAACTATGAAAGTTCCAGTATGTTTGGCGTATGCTGTGCCAGGTCTGGTGTATGCACTTAAAACATCAAAACAGGGATTTCTGGAAGTGAAAAATCTCGTTCGTTGTTGTAAACTGTACTGTTTCAAATGTCCAGACGGCGTTTGCTGATGGTGCTCTTTATCGGGGGTTTCCCGATGTCTGTTCACGCCTAAGTCCTCACTGCGTACGTCACCCGACGGATGGACATTGGTCACCTGGTAATTGTGACGCGAGAAAGTTGCTGTCTGTGCCCACAGTCTCGGCGGACGTGAACAGCAATACGGAGAAGAAGGTACCTGTAAAACAATGAAGCAGCTGGCAATGAATGCAACTCCACTGAAAATCTCATTACAGAAAGGCGACAAACAGGAAAGCTGCTTCGACTATGATAGAAAAGGGCATTAGCAGTGGGAGTGCCCGAACTGACAATTCAGATGGTTTAAAGAAGTGTCTCGTGGTCGTTCCTTCTATTGTACCTATCAGCTAGCAATGGTAGCTATTGGGGAAGCGATTGTGCTTACTTGTATTGAGTTTGACGCGAAGGTGGAACAGTGTCTTGACAGGGAAGCGGCCGTTTCATTGGTTGCACGTCGAAGAAAGCAGTGCCAAAGACCGAATTTGATGGCGATCAAAATCGTTGAAAACCATCGTCTACCAATTTATGGTGTGGAGTGCGGGTTGCAAACTGGAGCACCGTTTCATTATTTCTATGAAAACTATGCATACGATCCTTGGGACCGATTTCTTCGCTGCAATAGGTTCCGTGTTTGACCTGAAACTTGAGAATCTGAAACACGCGACAGCAACAGAATAACATCAAGCCAGTAAGCTCGACCAAGACTCTCACTTACACAGTCCGTTTTGTCTGGTCCTCTACCGAAAAGTTGGTCTAGATATTCACAAATGACGATAATCCATACGACTTTTGCAACTGGATTCCACCGGAGCATTCGGGCTACACAGACCCCGCATAATACCAGCGCATTCAGAAGAGAAAGTGAAAAGGCAAAAAAATGCAAAACAGAGAGTTACCGAAGATGCCAAATTCTTGAGCAACTCGCCCGTCGGGTCAGCATTTTCACATGAAAACACATCACCGAGCCTCGAGATTGGGCCAAGACTGTAAAGAGCCCCAGAGGCAAGTTAGTATGATAGACACTGCGTCTGTACGCCTTCACTTTACGATTAGTCGGTGTCGGAATTTTGCTACTCCGATGTGGAGTAGTTAGGCTTGTGCACTGCATCGAGCGGGCGCACCGTACTGACCAGAACTGTGGTCCTAGTAGAGGAAACCTTGTTAGACGGTCCAAAGCGGAACAGGCAGACAAAAAAAAGATAAACTCAAGTTTGCATGTCACACTGCTGGTCAATTAAGGGCGCCTATGTACTAAGGTGCAATCTTATGAGCATATAACAGAACTATTGTTTGTACTTGTGACACATCTGTCTTCCGAATAAGGAATAAGAGTGTTAGACAGGTTGCCCTCAAACAGAACTACCGTACGATTGCCCAGCTGTTGACTGTGAACCCTGGCGTATTATTTCAGAGGTCTGATTATCGTCATGATTATCGTTATCATCATCATCACAACGGCCTTGGGCTTGACCACAAGGTACTGCAGCTCAGACGGCCGCTCACCCCAACGGTGAGGTGGGATAACCTCGAAGAAGACGCTACTGAAAAGGCTAGAGATTAACAAGAGACGATTAAAGGCAATAACTGGTAATGATGTGAATGCAGGTACACTATTGACTGCGGCACATTTCGGATAGCCATCTCGGCTATTTGAGTGATCACGAGAACCGTAAGCAGGCAGGTGACTTCTACTCACTGTACTAAACGAAACAATCAGCCTTAATACTTCATGACAACGTTGCTGTTTGACCAACACGCAATGTCACCCACTGCTGGTGGCTTCCGTATGCAATGGTCCATATGGTAAACGCTCAGCTGACCTGCGGGATACGTGACGCAACCAAAAAAAAAGATAAACTCAAGTTTGCATGTCACACTGCTGGTCAATTAAGGGCGCCTATGTACTAAGGTGCAATCTTATGAGCATATAACAGAACTATTGTTTGTACTTGTGACACATCTGTCTTCCGAATAAGGAATAAGAGTGTTAGACAGGTTGCCCTCAAACAGAACTACCGTACGATTGCCCAGCTGTTGACTGTGAACCCTGGCGTATTATTTCAGAGGTCTGATTATCGTCATGATTATCGTTATCATCATCATCACAACGGCCTTGGGCTTGACCACAAGGTACTGCAGCTCAGACGGCCGCTCACCCCAACGGTGAGGTGGGATAACCTCGAAGAAGACGCTACTGAAAAGGCTAGAGATTAACAAGAGACGATTAAAGGCAATAACTGGTAATGATGTGAATGCAGGTACACTATTGACTGCGGCACATTTCGGATAGCCATCTCGGCTATTTGAGTGATCACGAGAACCGTAAGCAGGCAGGTGACTTCTACTCACTGTACTAAACGAAACAATCAGCCTTAATACTTCATGACAACGTTGCTGTTTGACCAACACGCAATGTCACCCACTGCTGGTGGCTTCCGTATGCAATGGTCCATATGGTAAACGCTCAGCTGACCTGCGGGATACGTGACGCAACCAGAGCAGGCGGTGTAGTGTATACATATTTAAATATGCTTTGTAATGCGATGAGCGTGTATTCGAGAGGAAAGCTGTTCAACATGAGGCTCGTTTGTTGATCAGCTGATAAGCATATCATTAAGTGACGTCTGAAGCAGTTCGCATTCAACAATCGCAAAGATATGAAAATCCACACGACAATATAAAGGAAATAATAACCACGAGAAGGAATCTAAGACTCAGGCAAGCTCTGCTATAAAAAACGGTAGTTTACATGCCACACTCAAACATAGGATCAAAAACACGTTCTCGTTCATCCCATGTCGGACGTGTGCAGTCGAAGTATGCAAACAGACTGGAAAACTCTTCATGCTTGTTGGTTTTAAGCTGTGGCTATCTCAAAAAAATTCCGGGAAATTCGACTCCAACCTCAAGGATGCTGTCATCAGAAATCGTGAAGGTCATCCTATGAGTTGGAAAAACAAATACAGTTCACAGAAGTGAAACACCAGCGATTAATTACCCAGCGAATGCCATGCGTCCCCATGGACAGCATAGAAGAGAAGGTAAAGAGGTGATTAAAAGACCTGATCAAGTGATTGTTGGCATTGGTGGACTAGTGACCCATGGACTTTCCAATTTGGTAGGTAAACGTAAACGTTCGCTTGTTTGGTTTTAGGTATTCTAACCGTATACCAACATACATACTGTTATTTTGCAGTAACCAACCTAGTGTTAAGCAGTCGGTGAAGTGAATTTATCACTACTAAGGTTAACACAAGCTGACACGTACACAAGACCACCACAAAATACGTGCATCAAGAAGCCGTATCCATGACCATACCTCGGAAAGACTGCCTCTGAATAGGATTCCCGTGGGCGGCTGAAACAGTTGACGTAAGTGGCCGCGCTTGGAAATCGCGCGTTCCCGCGTCCCGTTAAGGTCAGGAGTCACAGTTAGGGTCGAATCAGGAATACGTGAACATGTCTGGCCTGGTTCCATCGAAGAGCGATCCAAACGAGGGACGTTGTGCGCGGACTTCGACAAAAAAATGGGGAAAACAAAAAGCACAACCACAAGCAAGTCAACATGTGTGTTCTCCAGTCGGGACGGATCGGACAAACGTGCAACTCGAGATGAGTCACACAAATGGTCAAAACCATGACAACCTCCAACTGTGAGTATTCCACGCAAACTCATACGGCCCTGTGGCCCCACGACAACGCGTCTACTGCATTACAAACAGCATGTGACCACCTTGGACAAAAAGAAAAGTGGGTGTTTCGTGATGGTCATTTACATTCTGGGCGCCATCAAAACTACCTGTTACGGTTCACAAAGCAACGGCGATGGCGGCTGATTATCCGTGACCGAAGCAGACCCACACAGTATTTAGACGGAAAGTCGTTTCGCAGTTGAAACAGGTAATATTATTTTATGATGGATTAGTATGGATCATGTCGAAGAGTCACCGTGTGGTTTTTAACATGAAACCCGATTGCCAGTTTACTCCATCACTCCGCAGTTATACTACCGCCTAACAGATGTGTTTTTCTGTCCCACACGCAAGCCCGCCTACCTCAGATGAAGCCTGCGTGACCGATGACACTATGACAGCTAGTCTAATTACCTCAGACTCTGTCTTCTCATTCCGTGATTCAGAAAAGCATGCCAACTAAATGATGATAACAGTAAATCCAATGGTGGTGGAGAAAAGATGATGATCAGCTCTCTAATTTGCAAAACTACAACCGAGGGCATATCGGTCAAACAGGGACACAGCTGTTGTTGCGAAGAATTTCACACGGCGCTGTCGGTTAGTCAACCGAACGCAATGTTCCACACACGAGTTTGCCTAATTCGTAATCATGAAAAGAGGTACTATCTGTTGCAGAAGGCATCATCCCAGTTGAATTAGCAATGCACCTCCAGAAAGGTATATATCTATTTGAGATACTCGATTACAGTTCGAGCAAGAATCGCCACCTGCAAAAATTTTCCATTTACCGGAATGGAACAGTCCGTGACAGGTCCTCCGAGAATCCACAAAAACATTCAGTAATCATTTCGGAGGCTCCAAGCACATACATAGGAGGCAATGAGCCAAACCTTTCGGTAACAGAAGTACAACTCAGAGACTCGAAAGGGAAAGTGTTTTTTCGAAGTATCTTAGGCTACTGGTAAGCAGACGAGAGCAACGTACGCATAGCCTAACGAGCATAATAGAAAATAACACGATATTGAGCATACTACTCAGTGGCACTGGTGAGTAGCACAGTCCAAATTGTGCAGTGGGGGGACGGCAAATAGGCGATTGCAATCGGGAGCAAGACATTCTGTTCCACGCGACTGGCAATCCAGTTTGTGTGTGACGATGCATTGACGTGTGCCACGTACTCAAACAAGGGAGAGCTACCCCTGGTATTAGTGATAGTTGGGTACCTCATATTTCGTTGAAAACATGAATCAGTTCACCAAAAATAATGATGAGAGAACACAACCGCTACATGTTACAACGAACGATTTGCGCTCATAACAGGAACCAAGTTACCAATGCACAAACAGAGAACTGTGTTTAGACGAGTAAAGACCGTCAGCGGCAGAATGCCGATCTGTGTGTGCATGTTCCGTAGTCTGGCTTCTGATATCACGTGGCCGAGACTGTTAGAGCGGACACCAAAGAATTGGTAAGAATTTTGGATATCATTTGAGTGGGTATTGACAATGCAGCGCTTACAGCATAATCCTTACCAGTTAATTTGGTAATCAGAGAGACAAGTCTGAATGTGTTCGTAGTATTGATGCGATTTAAATAAATTAGTATGTAAGCCATAATGATGGACTCAGAACTTTAGAACCTTAATCCTCCTGTTGATCCGGCCAGGTAGAGCGATAGACAGGTGCCTGTATGTAGGCTGGTACAGCATTGACCATCATCTGTGGCGTCGAAAAGACGTTCGGTTGTCGCTGAATGGAAGGGTATATAACGCCTGTGTGCGTTCGGAAAGATGGCCTGTTCACAAGCAAGATATCAAAAGGCTTGCTGTGTTTGACCATCGTTGTCTCCGCCAATTGGCCCACGTTAAGTGGACTGATCGCGTGAGCAATGTGGCAAATCGCCAGCGCGTATTCCGGAACGCTCGGGATGCCCCATCAATTGGTCAACTAATTACGTTGCACAGCTTGCGGTGGTTGGGTCACGTGCTCCGTATGCGAGCTGAGCGTTTACCGTATCGGGCATTGTATAGTGAGGCCACCAACAGTTGGGTAAAACCGCGTGGTGGTCAAGCAACAACGTGGTCACGCAGTATGAAGACCTTAACTGCTCCACTGAGCAAACTGGACAGGTATCGCCAAGTATCGCTAGTTAGAGACGCTATCCGAGATGGCAGTGTCGCAGTCAATGGTGTACTTGTATCCATACCACTTCTAGTTCATCCGCTTAGTCTTCTTTTAGTATTCGTCCATCTTCTTGGTAACGTTTCCTTCTAGGATATTCCACGTCACTGTAGAGGTGAGCGACAGCCCGAGCCACAGTAACTTCTAGTCAGGCTCATGGCTGTGATGATGATGATGATGAACAACGTGGATGGTGAGAAGCACACTACCTACGAACCACGCCATGGAGCCTGAAATATCGCATTTCTCGGCAGTTCGAAAAGCTGTCACATGTGAGAAAGTGTTATTCATTCGTGACATTAATAGGTATATAGTTATAAAAAATTGTTTGAATGAGGAAAATTTCCATCGTGGTGAGTTACCTTAATGATGAGACTTTAATTTCACATAGCAGAGCACCGGAATGTTTTCCAGTCCAACGGTGATCAAGTACACCGTTTCAGTAACCTTCTCCTGAGACCATCATTTCGGCCCGTTACTTAATGGCTGAATAGTACTCATGTACTGCTTGTCTAAGGTGAAAGCACGAACGGAGCAAAAGGTTTGTCCTACAGCATCGACGTCCGCCTGCGGAAGAAGTGAACAAGCTGAGCAGCGTTGCCCACAGGAATGCCGACCTGATATGATAGACAGACGGTTGACCGCACTTTCAGCAACATCACTGTTGAACGGAAGGTGGACAAATAAGGCTTACGCCTCCACCCTCACAAAGAGACAGCACCTGGACGCAGTGTGACGGCTTGTGCACCTCGATGACCTATTGGGCTAAACTGGACAGATCGAAAGAGTCACTCATGGTAGACAAACCAACAGGCACGTGACTGAAGAACTACAGTTTCCTGACCCTACAAGTTGCCGTCTAGGAGGAGGCCGGCAACTTCTGCCAGAAAAAATACTCGTGCCACTGCAATACCGCATAGGCTGTTGAGCTCAAGCCTTTGGTTGACAACCCTAACTGTTCTCTGATCTAGGACTACGCATCACAGCAGTATCCCACCCAACAAAAATCATGAATTTTCACAACACCAATAATTCCACACTGCATCCGTCCTCCGCAGTACAGCTCGGGTAGCCATATCTGTTGAACAGGACAGAGTGGATACGATAAAACATATCACTACCAGCTCCTCACCCAATGCACAAACCCATCGAAAGACCCGTGTCCAGTAACGGCTTTACACATCCTATAAATGATATCGTTAACCTTGGTGACACTGTCCCGATAAATCTTATCTGTGAACACCAAACCTTTGGTTTCTCCCGGTTCCTTGATAAGGGCAAGAAAACGAGTTACTATACGCGATTTCAACGTTTAAATTCTAAAACAAAAATGTCACCAGGCCGCTGCTCTCCCTCCAACGTTAGACTCACGAGAAGCCGATATCAGGCACTAACAGTCGGGCACTAACAGCAGCGTATGACAAGGTTGTCCACTTCCGCCATTCTGTTCAAATTCGCCATAGACGAAATGATGGAAAACGGTCTTCAGCACTCACACGAAGCTGGTGTGGACCTCTTACATGGTGGAAGACCGACTGATCTTGATTTTGCTGACGACAAAGTGTTGTTGTATGACAACTTTCAAGCAGCATAAACAACGCCGGACGCTATTTCTCACTCTGCTGAGTATTTCGTATTGTGTTTTGCAGCCTCGGAATGCAAAGTGCTTCTGGAAGACTGTTGTGACTACGTAGATTTGATACTAGAAACCGAAATTTTGAAGGTTGTTGCTCTGATTGTGCAATTAGGGATTTGTGGCAGCCACAGTGGAGGTATTGGGGTTGAAATAGATGCACAGTCGGTGGCGGAAGAAGTTAGGTGAGAAGGCTTCTAGTCGGTCTAAGTGGACGTTGTTTGATCGAGTTTGTTAAGTGATGATTCTCTCATGCTGGTGTCGCTTCACTTTCACCCACAGTGCGATTGCTCGTAAGTCATGGGCGCCTTGATGATGAACGTCGACTTATGTTATGAACAGATGTCGCCCACCTCCATGTCTTTGGACATGATGATGACCATATACAACGCAAGCTGACCATAAATGTGCGCATAAACCGTGGTCACCACTTGTTTGATAAGCCGAAGGAGGCGGAACGAGCGTTTTATCTGGCAATAGCAAAAGACTACCCTGATTCGTGTTTGTGTTTGCTGTAAATTCCTTGCAGTTCAAAAGAGAGCTTACTTCACACGTGGGATTGCGCCGAGTCAACAGGTGGACCAAACATTTTGTAGGTGATTGAGCTACCCTCAGCTAGACTGTGTAGACGGCACGACCCGAATGCTTCGTTGCTGTCTTTCAGAGAGCACTCTGTCTTAGGCCGATCTATACTGCTACCTTGACGTGGTGGTCGGGCTTGTGCACTGTTTTGATCCGGCGGGCTATGCTGACTAGGACTCCGGTCCTTCCAGGTGCAACCCTGTCAGACAGGCCAAAGGGGAGCAGTCAGACGAAATGCAGTTACACTCATAGGATTGTATGTCGCACTACTGACCGCGTATGAGTGCTTAGGTTGTGAGGCACGATCCTATGGGCATACAGCAGAACTATTTTTATAGTTGCGGCACTGCTGTCTTCCGTATCAG
>QNGE01005491.1:3469-19927 GCA_008508345.1 Paragonimus westermani
TCTCTTTGAATCATGTCTGCCGACTCCGATCTCAAGCAGATGATGCAGTCCCAGATCCGATTGATGGAAATGCTGGCCACCCGTTTTGTCGCACTTGGGCTGTCCACGTCAGTCGATCCGCCGTCCGTGGATCACTTGACCAGGAACATCCCCGACTTCCTGTATGACCCCCAAGCTGGCGTCCCCTTCGAGACATGGTACAAGCGATATGAAGACACGTTCACCATGGAGCTGGCATCGCGAGATGACGGTACAAAGGTTCGGCTACTCCTCCGAAAACTGGGCCCAGCGGAGCACGTCCGTTATACCAACTATATCTTGCCCGCCTAACCGCGAACCTTGACTTTCGCGGACACGGTCCAGAAGCCGACGAAAATCTTCGGGAACACCTTATCCCTGTTCAACTCTCGGTTCCAGTGCCTCCAGATGGTCAAACGAGACATAGACGACTTTGCCACCTATACTGGCCTCGTAAACCGGGAGTACGGACGGTTCAAGCTTGGTTCGCTCACGAAAAACCAGTTTCGATGCCTGGTTTTGATTTGTGGTCTACATTCGCAAACCTATGCTGACCTCCGTACCAGACTCCTAGCAAAAAGCGACCAGGAGCCAAATATCGAAGTGGAACAGATGGTTGACAAATGCGAGAGGTTGGCCAACCTCAAGCACGATTCAGCGATGATACAGCACCCCGACCGGGCGCCCCGTACAGTTCAGGCCGTATCCAGTTTCTAGCCAAAGTCCCCTACACGGTGCACCCAACTCAGTCCTGCTGGTACCAAGATGCCGCCTTCAGATGGTCGCTACTGTGGTGTGTGGCACTATCACAGATTCTGCTCTTTTCGACGACATCGCTGTCAGCGATGCCACAGGGTCGGTCACAAGGAAGGTTTCTGCCAATCACAGACATCGGACAGGGTCAAGCCGACGTGGGGCTCCAAGTTCAAGAAGCCAGCCGAGTCCCGGGAAGTTGGCAGATCTAACAGTCTGCTGACCGCGTTCCATATCAAGGTCGCTCACTGGCGAAGGTTCGTTTCCATCCACATCAATGGTCGGTTGGCTCGTCCGCAGTTGCACACTGCTTCGGACATCACGGTCATATCCGAGAATCTTTGGCGAGACCTGGGCAGCCCTCCTATCCGCCCGTCATCCCAGACAGCAACCAGTGCTTGCAGTGGCTCGGTGCAGTTGACTGGGAAACTGCACTGTTCGGTGTCATTACGCGGCACCACTGTTGACGGAACGTGTTACGTCGCTAACTCTGGTCTTCACCTTCCCCGGCCGGATTGGCTCCAACCGCTTGGCCTCCTTGATGTCCCAATCAGTGCCATCTTAAACCAGGTGCGATCTCCTGCAGCATCCCAGAGGCTGTCCGACGACATCATTCGACATTTCGCCCCCGTGTTCCAGGATGGCCTGGGTCTTTTCTCCTGTAGCCAGGCCACACTACAGCTTCGGCCCAGCAATCAACCGGTTTTTCGCCCCAAACAGACGGTTTCCTATGCAGTCCTTCCGCTGGTCGACCAAGAGCTCAAACGACTGGAACAATTGGGTGTTTTGGTGCCGGTCTCCTGCTCCCCGTGGGCCACCCCCATCGTCGTGGTGAAGAAGTCTAACAGATCCATCCGCATTTGTGGGGATTTCTCAACTGGCCTCAATGCGGCATTAGAACCAAACCGCTATCCACTGCCAGTGCCTATGGACACATTCACTACGCTCAACGGCGGCACCTGTTTCACCAAAGTGGACGTGGCAGAGGCATATCTCCAAATCGAGATTGCACCCGAATCTCGTGAACTACTCACGATCAATACCCACCGAGGCCTCCCCCAGTATACCAGACTTCCATTTGGTATCAAAACCGCACCGGCCATTTTCCAGCAAATAATGAACGCGCTGATTACTGGTCTACCGTGTACGGCCGCCTATCTGGACAACATTATCATAATGCGGCGGACAACCAACGAACTCAGGGACCGAATCACTGCGTTTATTCAACACGTCCATGAGTACGGGTTCCGTTTACGAACTGACAAATGCCAAATGCTTTTACGGTCCACCAAATATATGGGGTACATTTTTGATGCCACCGGTCGCCACTCAGATCCCGAAAACATTCGCGCAACAGATGCCGGCGCCCAAATGTGTGCACACCCTTCGGTCCTTCCTTGGCCTCATCAGTTATTACAATGCATTTCTCCCAGCCTCACACGATGTTCGGGCTCCTCTCAATCATCTACTACAGAAGGGTGCTACATGGTACTGGTTCCCCACTTGCGAGACCTCATTCACTCGTTTGAAGACAATGCTCAGCTCCGACCTGCTGCTGACGCATTACGACCCAAACCTGCCAAGTGTGGTCGCAGTTGACGCTTCAAATTACGGCGTCGGGCAGTCGTCTCTCACATCTTTCCGAATGGTTCCAAGAAGGCAATTGCCCACGCCTCTCGCACGCTAAACTCCGCGGAGAAGAATTACAGTCAAGTCGAAAAAGAGGGTCTGGTCATTATCTTCGCGATAAATAAGTTCCATAAACTTCTATATGGTCGACATTTTTCTGTGATGATGGATCACAGTTTTCTACTGTCCAGTTTTGGATCGAAGATGGGGGTAGGTATGCTTCGGCTGTAAAAGTGCTCGTGATTGGTCGGAACTTTCATTGGCGCTTATTTAAAATTACGCTGTAGATTGGTATGTGTGTGATGGTCTCCCTCCTAGTTAACATGTTTTGTGTGAACTCACCATGGTGGAATATGGAATATGTCTATTTTTTTCGTTCACCCACAAGCAGAGCCTAGGCGTGCTTGATGATGTATGCAATATGTGATCTACCGGTATTATTTGGTTTTTTTAGATTCATATTGTCGTTTTTTTGTACGTGTAAGTCTTAGCCATTTGAGTGAATTTGGAGTCATCTTGTGTTCCGGATGGACGCTGGTTTACCTCGTCAATGAAGGTGGGGTGTTTAACTGTGGGGCTTGGAAGTTCCAGTTGATTTGTCTGCATGTGCGTTATTTTGTTTTGCAGAGCTGTTTGCGAATGGTACATGGTCAGGTTATATATGGATGTTCTGTTTTGATTGAGTATTTCCCCTACTGTTTTGTCCGGCGTATTTGAGGAGTCCTGTGGAAGTTCTTAGTGCATACTCTGATGGTAAGTCACGAGGTAGGTATTTCTTGGTTTTAGACCATTGAGTCAAACGAGGGAACATTACTGGTGGGCGTAATGATACCTCCTGTACTGTTTCCCCTTCGGTTAGCATTGGTCCGGTCGTCGTGATAATGGTTACGTTTCGTCGTGTGAGTTGCGTGGAATTGAACTCAAATGTTCTCGGTGTGGACATCGAGACATTGATTATTGTGTGTTCATATTTCCATCCTGTGTATTGAAAGTTGCATACGATTACTGTTAATCATTTCGCGTGTCATACCAAATCGCTACGTATTGAACTAATGTTGTTACATAGTTTTTTTCTTTTTCTCTTGTTTCTCTTATTCTGAAATGCTGACAAGTAAGCGTTCCACATGGTATATTGATTTTCCCTATCGACACTGACTCGTGTCTGATCTGGTGGCACTTGGAGTCAGTGGACACTATGTGAGGCACCGAGCGTTTGCGGTTGGTTTGGGGGCGAAATTGACGTACAAAACGTAATGTAGCGCTACGAGTGTCAGAATAGGCATCAGTCTAAGTCCGCCGACCTCAACAAACACCGGTATAATCATTAAGTCTCTTCATCTCTCAGTGTTACTTTCAATGGCTGTTGCCAAGACACGGCTCCGCTGTTGACTGGCCACGTACACACCACAACAATTGGGGTCGCACCCGCAGCCTGAAAGGAGGGCTAACGGAACGACTGGGAAGTACGGAGGGAGTCCAGCATCGCCATCGACCTCAAGTGTATACGTTGTTTCCCAGCTTCTTTCGCACACTGCTTTCTCCTCCGTTGCGATATCTAACGGCGAAGTATGCAATAAATGCATGCATATGAACTTTGTCATTCTCTACCAGAAATTACTCATACTCAGACATCATCATCATCAGACAGCAACACATCAGTGGTTCACACTAATGCTTAACTGCCACACAACCATGAGGAAACAACAACATAGAAAGAGAGAAGGAAAAAGAAGGGGACGGGAAGGGACCTAACTACTGAAAATGACTACGTCCATATTCAAACATTCAACATCAAGGTGCCTACACATTGCAAACAAACAACCGAGCAACAAGTGAGAGTAAGGCGTCATCAGCGAGACAGCTTCCTTACGGTTTTCACTGCCCCGCGTCATTAAATGCACTCACTTCACAGACAACTCGGCCAAACAACGACAACATTCACGCCACTCAGCTCGATTAGACGCCATCTCGCCTAAAGTCTCCAGCCACCGACTCTGTGAGTCGCAAGGGCCCCAGCCCGGGAGACGAACTCGAGCTACAGTGGCCAGTGACTCCTTGGTGAACGACTACATTTACCTACGTCAGGTCATTATCTGTCCACCTCGCCCCTTACACCAGTCGGTCTCAGTGTCCGCGAACAGTGCCCAGTGTGGAAGACGACTAGCTGGCATCCTTAATACGTGACCTAACCATCTAAGTGTTGTGAATCCAAAAGGCAGACGACACAAAGGTTGCTTTATTGGAGAAATCAACACACCAGTCGGTCTCAGTGTCCGCGAACAGTGCCCGGTGTGGAAGACGACTAGCTGGCATCCTTAATACGTGACCTAACCATCTAAGTGTTGTGAATCCAAAAGGCAGACGACACAAAGGTTGCTTTATTGGAGAAATCAACACACAGAGTAACGATAAGACGAACAATTGCTTTCGATACTGCTTTCTCAAGTCAATACAATTACAGGTCGAATCAGAACGTCATATGGTAAACCGCATAAACAGAGAGTGACTGTTAACGAATGACATTAGTGGTTAGGATTGGTTAGACCCACACCGGATGTTGACTGGGTTTGTGTTTGTGTGATAAACTGAGTTTGATTAATCTGCCGTCACGGAAGTTGCCACGACCGATCAAACTTCTTCAGAGGCCGGCGCATTGAGCTCTCTTGGTGTTACTTCTAAATTCACAAAGTTGTCGCTGGTGGAGACAATTAAATTTTTGTTACCAGACAGAACAACCGGAAAGTATGCTTGCACTACAAAATTCAGACCTAAAAAGAATTAATTTTGCGGTCTAACCACAATCTCCAGTTCATGTTCAATGGTGAGTTGTATCGAGAATCGGATAGAGGTGTAGTGGAACTTTTAACGGTGTTAGCTTGATTACCTACTAACGTGTAATGATATCCCGATGACAGTCAGTGAAAGGTCCAGGTCTGTTTCCGATATTCATTATGAGGATTCGGTGCACAAGCTTAATACCGTGGCGCACGTCGGGACCGCTTCCTCTCCTGTGCAGTTGTGTTTTCTTCTCTGGTCCAATCCGGGTCCAACCGTGTCATGCATGCCCGCGTTTCGATCACACCGAA
Source organism: Paragonimus westermani (assembly GCA_008508345.1). NCBI lineage: Eukaryota > Metazoa > Platyhelminthes > Trematoda > Plagiorchiida > Troglotrematidae > Paragonimus > Paragonimus westermani. The sequence goes on from QNGE01005491.1 coordinate 8,956, forward strand.
TCACATCCAGTTAGAGCGTGCAGATTGTGACTGCGCGTGTGTCTGTGTTCGGATGTGGAAGAGAGTTTTCGGGTCGGTAAATGTGTGGACACGGATACACAGGTTGGGACAGTGAGCACCACTTAGGGTAGACGAGTTGACATGTGATGGACCTCGTGGAAGGACGAGAAAACGACCACAGTGGTAGTATCCTAAATGTGCCGGTCCCCTGTCTAAAGCGTTCACCTCACGGCGTGCGTCATGATGAGTGGGCTAGACTTGTCTTGCTTTCTTAGTTCACTTTGACTAGATGGGTCGGTTGTAGTTACAGATAAGTTTTAGGTCTTCAGTGGTCTGAATGCTAACGCCTGTCTGATTGACAACAGATAACCGAATGTGGGTTATCATTCCAGTCAGCAGAACGCGTTTCGAATTCAGCAGGTTTTCTAGACAATGTCACAGTATATGGTGACTATGTTCCATGTTATGAACGCAGATCAGGTCGACCGGCTGTTGAAGTGATAGCCGCTGTGGCGGATCTAAACAGTATATGGAAGCTCGGGTGTGAATGGAAGTCGAAATCTGATAAAAAGGAAAACAAACAACTTACAATAGTTCGTGGAGGCACGTTGGTTTAGTGTTCCACTACACCAAATCAAGATTCTCACTGATACTACTTGTCGTGTGTCCCCAGATAGTCTCGATGTCACGACCGAGATAATTCCAACGACAGATAAATAAATTTGCCGAACTAAACGGTTGATTCCGCTGAATTCTAACTCTTCCAAAGATTTGTACGCCACTGACCCTGAACGCGAACAGAAAGCAGAACTCGCGAACTCGGAAGTGTAATTTTGAAAATTATTGATTAGTCTGTGTATCGATTAACCTCGTTCAAACAGTATGTGTACATGTGAGGTTGAAGAAGATGAAAAGGCATGAATAACAATAAAAAATATGAAGTAGAAAATAGTGTGCAAAACGCTACACATCTCACACGTTTCGACTAAACTTGCAGCTCTTTTCTTACTGGGAGTTGTTTTCGCCTGTTCACCAAGGCAATTTGAAATATACGTTGCATACGAGGTAAAACGGCATGTGTGGTGCTCACCACGTAACAAGTTCTCCAACGGACTTCAGACTTTTTCTGAGGTCACGGCAACTATACAGGTTGAGGACACATATCTCGGATTTCCAGACGTCTGGTAGCCTCTCAAATCTTGATCTAACAGATTCGTTTAACCAACGAAAGTCTGAATCAAATGTGGCGGGAGATCTAATATAACCAGTCAGTCTATTATGAAGACTGACGTATCATATCATAGTTAAGAGATCTTTTACTCGTGACGGGCAAAAAGCTTGATGTTCATATATTGTGGAGTAAACTGGGTCTCAGTGACCACATCACTCATGGAAGTATCTTCTCTGGAGCGTTTTCATGAAATCAGTTGATCGAACATTTATATGAGGTAAGGTCATTCGCCCACTCCTTACATATAATTCAAACAAACTAGACAACTGATCGGTCCATGAGATTTCCCTCAAGGTCAACTCAGACTGGAATATTAAACCCATGGTATACACACCTCCTGATCCAGTTCGTCGAAATTGCACTCATCTGCGTCATCTACGTACGGACATACCAAACACATATGTGTACCAATGCATTCTAACTCAGTCTATTGGTTCTAGCAGCAAACGCAACAAACCCTAACGCGTATTTGACGGGTGATGGGGAGGGGATAGTGCATGTGAGGGAAAATTTACTAACTGTTGACGTGACATTGTGCGGCCGTAAATAACAGCTTTCGGGTAGCTTAGCAGTTTTAACGTATCTAAGGTGGTAGGTTGAAAGAGCTACGAGTATAAATGACATGCAGGAAATCTAATATAACCAGCCAGTCTGGCCAGATGAGTCTCATCTCTGGGAGTCCTCACACGAGCCACGATTATTCTGGCGATCGTTTGCCTCAAATTCAAATACACACGAGAGATGAGAGCGTGTTGCTTTTGCAGTTTGCGACACGGTCTTGATAATGAATATAGAATAAGACGTTTGAAGTGGAAGTACGCTGGCCATAAACCGATAAATTATACTCTATTGATGTGGGCTGTGACCCATCGGGAATCCTATTATATAACAGATTATGATTAAGAAAACATCAGGTAGCTACACGCTTAGTCACTGCTCAGTGTTCTGTCGGGCAACAGGAAATCCCAGTGTGTGTGCGTCAGAACATCTTCACAAAAGCGCTGTGGGTTAACCAGATGAGGATACATCATCTGCGCGCATTCCGCCAGAGGTTAGAAATTTGGGTTACCAAGAGAAAATTCCTTAAAAGCATTCGGTTAAGAGCAATGATTCGTAAATGCTGGACAGTTTGAATCCCCATTCAGACTAGCGCTACCTGATGGGTGCAAATTAGCAACCAACAGTTCGTGGAGTGTCCGCTCGAGGGTGAGCATGGACAGGTACTAGAAATATCCAATAACTTTGATTCAAAAATGTATGACGCATTTTAATCTTGAGTAACTGTATAAATTTCGCTTCGTGATAAACTGTTTGACTCAAACGATCCAACTTTGGATACTGCAAGCCAATTCTGCGGGCAAGCAATAAATTTTGCTGTAAGATATCCGCACCAAATGTAGTACGAATGAAGTTGAATAGTTTGGGCGTCGTGTTTAACATGTTATTGATATACAGATTAGGAATAACACAACGTTTCGAGCAAGTTGTAATAATCTACGTTTCAACCACCTCGGGTGGACTTCCTCAGGAGTGTTGTAATCGAACTCCATTTGGCTGGCTGATAACAATCGCAGTGTTGGTTATCTTACCACGCTTCTTAATCTCCGTTGTCGAAGTGCATAATGTGGGCTGTCATATCAAGAATAAGACGTCATACCAATGTTGGTTATCGTCACCCCTGATTACTGCACATCTCTCTCGGTACTCATAGTTGGTGCACACACACCTGATTGTTTTGCATCCCTAGAAGTCGAGTGTATTCTGTCTAGATTGTCTACTCCGTACGACCATTTCAAGGGGGCGCATTGGGAGACCGTTATTTACTGTCTTCTGGTGTTAGCATTGGGCCTAGTAGAGGTGCGTTCGGAGCTGGCTGAGAGCATAACTCGCGTTCAGCTGTTGCGACAAGATTAACAACAGACAAGTAATCAGGCAGTGCCACGGGAGGGAGAATTTGACGTCCATTAAACTCGAAGGCGGGTTTTCACACCGGTACGCCAAATCACCTAGCTGAAACATGCAGCAAATTCGATGCTGGTTCTTCCATAACGGTACCGGAGTACACCAAGTATTCAAAAGACACTGATTCCCAATTTCACTCTGATGAATCCGTTGTCCATGGTTTGCATCTATCAGATGTCCTATGTGCCTATGGATGTAAGTGAATGAAAGCTTTCAGTTGTGACCTCAAACTTACATTTTTGGTGGTACACAGTGCCTTCGAATGGATTCAATCCAAACGGCAAAACCATCGGTTCGTTTTCGCTGCTTTTCACGCAGCGTGTCGCCAACACAACTGAATTACCGAATGCCTCATTGCCAACTGTGTGAATTTTTTGGTTATGCTTGCTGCACTGTTATTCTTTGCCGAATGAGAACACAAGCTTGCCTTGTGAGCAAAAGTAGCAGTGCATGGCCCTTAAAGCGGTTCTGCTATCGATGAGTTCAACGAACACCGCTGTCAGCGCGAAACTAATTTTCGGAGCGGCCATCAGGGTCTAACAAAAACAGTCACATTCAGATTGTTGACAGCTGCTAGGACCACCTAGAAGGAATCACCTCACCGCACTGCTCAATTTGCACATTTGAACGTTCTCGTTCTGATTACCATAAACACCTTGAGTACTATCAACCAACACTGTTTCGCGGCAAACCAGCCTTCCTGCAGTCACACCAGGATTTCTGTATCATAGTGGCTGGGTTACAGATATTTTTTACACTAAGTCAGAAGTGATGATGGTGATCCGCTATGAAATATGGCTTTAATCAAGAGCACACTTGAGTTCGTTGCACTCCAGTCGATCTAGATCCCGATAGAAGGTCAGAGGTGGACGATGTCCTTTAAACGACTTGCCTAAGTGGATGTCTCAATGTTTAGTGAGGCTGATTGTGTCTACATATTGCAAACAACTTGGGAAATTTCGACTAGATGATTGGCCTGTTTTTGACGAAAACCAAGCAACACGACCAATCCGAAGTCGATTTGTGGTGTGATGCGAGACATGTGCATCATTATTCACACTACCGATGTGAAAATTCAGCAGTTTGTGATATTCGGTCAAATTTTTAACGAGTGAAATATTGGGCAATGTACGTAGTGCTTCGAATTAATGTGTTATGTTGAAGAACGCAATACCAAGATTGCCTGGATGCTATGTCAAATCATTCTGATGCGGAATTAATGAAGACCACAGTCTCTTTATGAACCCAATGAGGTACTGAATATTCGTGCACACAAAGTGGAGACGTTCAGATTGCAAATTCAATGATGGCATATTTTCTATCGGCTTGAAATTACCGGCCCGGTTGAATCGGCCTGACTGCGTTCCTTTGAATACAACCAAACACACTCAGAGGGTAGCGAAACAAGAAGCACCCCTCACTTTTTCATGCGAAATGATTGCAACACTTAACGTAGTCCCCGTTTTTTAGAAATTGTGTATACTCTACCTAAATGGTTACGTCGCGCCCGCACCGCGCTCGTTCCGAAAGACGAGGTAGCCGACGACGCGGTTAACTCTTTCAGGCCTAATAATTATGTCGGTGTGCTGTATAAAATTGGCAAAGTCCAGTATCATGAAGGTTGAAATAGACTAAATCTACGAGTGTACACAGTCGAGCGCGAATCTGTGCAAATTCGACCACGTGTTATCGGACAATGTACTACAAACAAACCACTGAACCACATCGCAGAGAAAAACCTGTCGTCTGAATAGACTCTCTATCGCCGCCGGATGCAGGTTTTGCTGAAGGATGTGAGGAGGAATCCAGGCATGTCATTACGCAGACTTAGTGATATTGGAAAACAGTCGATTGAAGTGGAGATCTGAGGAAATATTAGGCTGACTCGTATGGATCCGATCATATTTGGGTGAGGCATTACCGAAGGAAATTCACTGAGTACTCTTTCACTCTATCACTTGTGCACGAGTTCGATAGGCCTAGTGAAAGATAAAGTTAATCGCAGCTATATACCCGGATTTCATAACTAACTTTTATTTCCTGCAGTTTGTATGTTGGGTATTAGCCGAAATTTGCATACAAATTTCAGGGTATTCTAGACCCACCTTCGCGGGCACTTGCGGAATCAGAGCTCCGGTTTAGTGAAACAAAGAAGAGTTACTCATGTCTAACTGGCGTGTAAAAGTGCACTGATAATATCTGCCTGGTCCACACCAACTCGAATACATCCGTGGATGGAAATCGTCCAGTTTGTCCACTTATCTGCCTCACTAATGTTTCATTAGGTTCAGTGGTATTGTAACTCAACATTGTTCAGATTATTTTCGATCGTTGTTTTATGAAAACGCGTTGCTCAACGTCCTTAGGAAAGTTCTTAAAGAAGGACCCTCCAAACTGGCAAGGTGCGTTGACTTTTATGGCAACGTATATTTTCTGGTCATCTTCAGATCGATTTAACCGACAGTACGTCCAGGCATGTCGCGTCTCTAGAACAAACCTGAGAGTGCGACAGCGTAGTCAACTTGGAGGCTCATTATCTTTGGTGGTTGTCTATGGTGCGGATTTGCCAGCGACTGCGGACAGAACAGTGTTAAGCTTCACATGGATACCATCAACGGACCGCGTTACTAAACAGCAGTGCGCAACCGGGTAAAAACAGAGATGTTCTCCGGGGAACTCAGCTATCCGATTGGGCGGTAAAATCGTGTAGGTGTACACTTCTCGGAGTTTGCATATGAGAAAGCCGTAGAAGTAATTGCTTATAAGTTAATCACTTGCCAAGAGGACGTGGTAAAGCTAAGCATGATTAGAGATGCCACCCCAGGTAATAAGAATTCGCCCTTCGTGTTATCGCAAGATGGAGGCAATATATTGCCTCCATCAACCAACGGTCAGAACCGCTTAGGCTAGTCTTTAACCTTACTGCTTCCAGAACCGCGACGAGTACTAAATTTTCATAAAGGGCTGCCCTGAGATGGGTGTGAACATCCAGGGCCGAATCTATCTTGTAATTTCAGTGCTGTCAGCGTGGAGTACCACCAGTTCCTCTATGGCAACCTCAGAGTCTAGACAGCAGGTGTTGAGCCGTGATACAGATATAGCAATAATCCAGGTCTGGGCAGAAAATTAATCCACAAATGTCAGGTAATTTGTTAGTTAAACTAAGCGCACTAGTGCACACGACCTAACAAAAACATTAGTGAACGAGTGAGCATCACCATGAATTTATGAGTGAAGCTACTCCTTCACACTTCAACGAAGTGGGTAGTCGCGGGCTCCACAAGAACACAGTGTAGTAAGTTTCGACATCATGATATCCTCAGAAGATATCACACGGCACCATATGTGTTCGGCATTTAATTCTTAGTAAATCGCGTTCTTCTTTGGGGCAATGAGTACAAGCACAAATTTCATCAGAGATAGTGCGATGTCGATGGCAGAACTGCTCCAGTATATGCATTGTCACTTCTATTGAGATGGAGGCAATTCAAAGTAGTCGCGAGTGAGATTCGCCCGACTGTGGCGTGGGAAGATGGATAGGATGAATAGGTTGCAACTTGCCGTTAGGTAGTTCAAGTGTAGCTGCGGCTGGCGGTTGTGGGTGTTCGTCGAAGTGATCGGGCTACTCATATTGGTAACGTTTCAAAGTCCTCACGCACAAGCCCACGCCTCTATCGTTTAGTATAAGATATAGCAGAGTACCCTCGAGTTCCGGAGTCATCTAACGCCTTATGTGCAGCCGGAAGAAAATCTTCTGTCAAACAAGATTCCGAAAATACGATCCTCCATAGCCAGAGGTTTGAAAGAATATTTCAAATTCAGTTTCGTGGCTAATCTTATAGTAGAGCTTGAGATACGTGGATCAATGTTCATTTTGTTGCAAATGTTCCTCCAGACCTCTCGATCTTCTTCGGTGTGAAACAGTTGGCAGTGTATGTCAGAGGTTTCTTATGGATGACAGTGTCTTCCTAAGCTGTGAAAATTAGCTCCTTAGGAATAGCAGTGTTTCCGCCCTTCAACAATCTTGTCAACATTACAACTTCATCACCTGGTCTCTACCATACACTAGGCTTCTTAAGAACGAGCTGTCTGATGATAGTAGAATTTTGTTGTTACTCTGCCTGTTAACCAGACGGAGTATTACTAGTACTGCAGGTGAGTATTTTCGGAACAACTCTAGTAGCCCGGCTTAATCGGCCTCTGGAAACAAGGAACACATGTGACTGTATCAATTTCACTTGCGTTGGAAACTTTGCTGACTACAGCCGGTGTATCAGGGGAAGCACGTCCACTGCGGTGGTTAAGAGACTGACCACAGAACTAAGAGCCTGCCTAGAGGTCATACAGTAAATACAGACACATTGGAATTTTAGTAATTCTGTTTCGTCACTTAGCTGGTGGCCACCAAGATAAACTGCCTTCAGAAGTGTAACTTAGACGACAGCATGCTGTTACACGTGTTTAGATAAACGCTCATTCATTTCGCTGTACCAGTGTGTACTGTAGGAATTCCGTAGATTTCAAAAACGCATTCCAATTATGGAGCAATATGGGGCTGGCAATCTAAATTGTGTCCCCTCTTTGTTATAAACTATCTCTACTTAATTTGTGTACTTCGACTGTAGACACCAAGTGTCTTGCAATTCGTCCCCGCTGATCCGAAAACATAAAAATCGACATGCCTCAAAAACACTTATTTGCTAGAACCAACTATCTCATAGTAAATGTGACCAAAGTTTAAACCATGGATTTGCTGAATCGGTCTGAGAATAGATGGTTGAACAATCCTTTCTAGGATCGCTGGAAAAGTACCGGCAAACATCCACCATAGGTGTTAGGCTATTTACCTCATCGAAAATCATGACAGGGTTAAAAGACCAGAAACGCCTCTAATTCAGATCTCCAGATTAAAAAACGGGTACGCGGCCAGGTAGGTAACGTTAAACGGTGACATCGAAAAATCGTACGTCGTCATGTTTTCTCTAGTGCCATCACCATATTCCCCCAAATATTAGTACGCATTTCTCCGGGGAAGAAATCGGACTATTTCTTAACACAGATAAGCTAAAAAGACGCAGGGCAATTAGTCTGCATTAAATTTCGGGAAATTTATATATCTTAGTTTGAGCACTACTCACATTCGACCACAGGTCCCTTACGGCAGCTAGTGTAGCGGTTGTTGTACCAGAGGGTACATAAAATAAGTTTTTGATATCAGACGGATTCGGCAAATCCATGGTTTAAACTTTGGCCACATTTACTATGAGATAGTTGGTTCTAGCAAATAAGTGTTTTTGAGGCATGTCGATTTTTATGTTTTCGGATCAGCGGGGACGAATTGCAAGACACTTGGTGTCTACAGTCGAAGTACACAAATTAAGTAGAGATAGTTTATAACAAAGAGGGGACACAATTTTGATTGCCAGCCCCATATTGCTCCATAATTGGAATGCGTTTTTGAAATCTACGGAATTCCTACAGTACACACTGGTACAGCTAACTGAATGAGCGTTTATCTAAACACGTGTAACAGCATGCTGTCGTCTAAGTTACACTTCTGAAGGCAGTTTATCTTGGTGGCTACCAGCTAAGTGACGAGCAGCTCTTTCGACCAAGTTTAATCTTATCAGCACCAAGCACGCTGGAGAGTCGAACCCAAGGTACATGAATTACGACAGACTGAAGTCAAATCACATCAACAAGGCCATGATGTAGCCGTCTGCTGGGCTGAAGGAAGGTGGTTGGATTATTTTTCTTAGCTGTTGCACTTTCTTTTGCTTATGGACTGGATCCAGGACAGCTTTCCACCATTTTGATATCTGTCACTAAGACCAGCTGTGTTGCGAAATGCCTTTTTTACTCTCTTTCTGGCGATATGGTTGACGATTGTCTTTCTTCAAGCTAACGACATAACGGTTAGTCATTTTCTGCCTATGAACGAAAAGCAGGGTGAAAGCTGGAAAAACTGTATTTTCCATTATGTCTAAACGGCCTAAACTGATCAATCCTGATTGTTTAAAATTTACTGCAACATGCGGTTGACTTATTAGGAATATACTGCATAACCAGAATGGAAATGATTTTTGCTGGCAGCAGACACTTCTTTTTTAAAAAAAATAAAGCTCAGATTCTAGCCACTTGGTTCCAAATTTCATCACTAACTGTTTGCGAGGGCGACGTACCTCAATCGGGTACGCATTAAATCAACCCTAGTTTCCGATATCGGAGGTTCAACCAGTCCCATTCCGGCGGTAATCATTGAGTGCATACTGTAAGAAGCAAGCGCCTTGACACAAAGCGTTTTGGTTCATTGGAATTTTCGGGAGCAATCAAATGTGAAAATTATCGTAGAACGTTTGAGGGACAAAAGAGCATGATAACGTAATAACAGTAGTTTAGAACGGACGTACCCGGCCATTAACGGTGCAACCTAACGATTAATCTGTCAACTGAAACAGGCGTGTTCAAAATGCCGACAGTTAGTTACCACAATTCAATGGCCGCTTGAAATGGAGAAGGCGGGTTGATGTGTCACGATTTAGTGGTGGGAAGCCTGATAGAAGAACATGCTTGAAAATCCTCATAGATCTAATGAACGTTCTCACAATGAAGGTAGTAGCGATTCCGTCCACGCCTAAGCTGCTATCTATCCGTTAATGAGGACGGGACTAGCGAACCTTTGTGTGATAAACTTGTATATTTCTGGTTAAAGCAAGTTTGATGCGTGAAAGTTTCACTGTACATTTTTTCATTGCTATCACGATATCCGAATTAATCGGGCCTCCACTTTTACGAAGACAAAAGCCACCATGAAACCAGATAGACTGAACTAGCGCCTAGCTTACTGAAACTTACCATTCTATTCAAAATGAGCTCACGGCGCTAAAATTATTATCCGCATAATTCCGCCGAAAAATCGACCGCCGCAACTCCGGACCTGTTGACATCAGTTATCCCAATTCACATACAGTATAAATTTACGAATAGATGAACTCTGACAGACTGAGCCAACAGCTAGAATAATGAGGCTACATCATTCGACACGCATTTACTTTCCACTTCGTTTTCTGTCAGTGCCAACATTCACCCCGGACGCCCAAGACTGATTGCAGTCATTATGCCTGTTGTGCAGAGTGTACTGGTCAGTAACCTCCCGGCCAATCCGACTTTCAATTATCTTATACTTCTGGCAATGTCGAAATGCTTCCACTAAAGGCCGGCATATGGAAAACTTTACCAACCGTTGCATTCTCTATGTAAGAAATTTCCAGTGTGACTAACACCTCGTTGAAGGATTCGCCTGTATTGGTCTGCTAATCAGTAGACCGACCTGACATTGAGCAGGCCAGAAGAGGAATTTGAAGACACCCCAGTAATGTACTCACCGAAATGAAACTGGGTACAATGTATGTGTGGATACTTTGAAACTGTAACCTATGTAAGACGAAGTCATATTAGTTAGATGCTGTGTAACGATAGGTACAGTAATACCTACGATTACCTACGATGTATCTTAAATGCGCGATATGTGATCAGCAATATCCGAACCATGATAATCAACTTAGGAAACGGCAAGTAAAGAGCATAGGGTGCAGTGTGAATAACGCCGCATGAAATTTACTACTGTCACTCCACATTTCTTCGGTGGGCTGATTAATTAGCATTTGACTGTTTCAGTACCGCAAACATCTGAGTTGCGGATTAGCTGATTTATACTCACACGGTCCCCCGGGCTTCTATCTAAACTCAAACTCACCAATCAGTGATGGTTAAAATGTC
>QNGE01005492.1:0-43039 GCA_008508345.1 Paragonimus westermani
GGGTTTGGATAAGCGGTGAATCGAGTAGATTTCCACCACACTCCTTTGACATAACTGACGGCATAACGTAATCACGGTTTAAAAGTCGAGCATTTTTTGTTGACGCCACTTGAACGTCATTCATCCATGCTGCTTTCACCTCCTGATGGATACTTCAGGCAGCCCGTTTCGGGAACTCGGATTTCGTTTTTGTAAGAACCAGTCCATAACGTTTGTCCTAGCCAATTTCAGTTCTGGACTCTGGTCAAGGTTCTCACTAGACCAGCGCATCTACCATTGTGCCATTGAATTCACATAAATTACATGGGATCTATTTTGTCAATTAGATGAGGAAGTAACACCAAGTTGAATCCTCAAAGAGATGAGCGTTCCGCGGTACACGTGCTGATTGGTTACAAAAAATTGGAAAGTCTAAAGTAATGTGGAAAGTCTGCCAGAGATAGACTTTTCTCATGTCAACAGGTACCTACCTTTTCAACTCTGAGTCACTCGTGTGTCTGTCTCTGACCCGTAGAAATTTACTACTCGTTAACACTTCCTTTGTGATGAGCGAAACCACAGCAGTGTACCCGCCGTCTGTTTTATGGGTCAATGTACAACACCACTTCATACAAGTCCGAAGAGAGAGCAAAAATTTCGTTCAGGTTGGTATCAGCTAGGCTGAATGACATGGACACAGCCACACTACTTGAAAACAGGAAGGTTCAAACTTAAATAAATGACATTGCTATGTTGTGTAACTATGAGAGTGAAGCTATTAATGCGAGGAAGGGTATCACGCGAGAAGTGGATCGTATACAAAATTTGCTATCCCTAACAAATCGTCTTCGTACGTGTTGTAGGCTATATTACCGTTGATCTTGATAACAGTATGAGTTTTCACTATACAAATGAAAATAGACGGATAAAATTTGAAACTGCAACGAAGATCTTTTGGGGGTAAACGGTCTTCTGGATGTGCTACCATGTCAGAAGCCGTTTTATATCATTGATGGGATAATCGCACGATCCTCCATCAGGCTTGCTGCACCCGCTGACATTACTCATCGGAGTAGTAAAGGTTTTCATGAGATATGAATGTCACTTTCTGGCCGCCCTACAGCTGACAGCCGCGCGAGCATAGGATGCTCGTACCGATCGGGGAGAAAGCGGTGTCGCTAAACCTATGTATTTCGAGGTATGCTGGTGAGCAGCAGATTTCAAAACCCAACTTTTGAGTGACTCGCTGGCAATCTGCTCGTTGTGTTCATCGTTAGTTGAGCCAGTAGATATTTGTGATGGGATAGACGAATTTGCTCATCAAGGCTGGAATGCATTCAGCACTAATGAATAGAATTGGGCACGTAATTGCTTTTGAATCGACTGCATTTTGCTGACATAACAAGATGAAAACAAACACACCCTAACGGTCGCCGTGCACCTGACTCACCCACGCCTCACGCTCGACTACCAATTCATTTGGTGATCGGCCGAATGGAACGCAATCTTAGTTGCGCTGGTTTCAGTCCTAGATATGGGCACGTTCGCCCAGTCTGGTGAACTGAAATGGTTGTTGAGATACCGAACTTGTTTATGTTTATTGACACGGTTGGTTTGTCTCGGCCGTGGTGCTGTCTCTCCGCCATTGTGTCGCAAGTTCATTCTGTAATGAGTCTTCAGACTGTCTCTTCATCAACAGTTTCCAAGTGACACTCGAATAGGAATTATTACTATTGTTGTTGTTTTGCTGCTTCTCCAACGAATGCAATTCGGGGCTGAACAGTTGTGTCTATCCTTCGGTGTGTCCAAAAACCTACTTGTCGTACCGATTATTTCCGAACGTACCGACTATTCATGACTGCAACATCCGTACGAACCAACAACAAACGATTTAGATTCTAGCGCAAATCTATTGTGATAGTGGATTCTAAATAAGCATGAGCATAAGTAAGTTTGTCGAAAGGCTACAGTCCCATAAACCAGAAGATCCACTTTGAACCTCAATATCACGACTGGTGGAGCCAATCAAAATGATGTCTCGTCAACCGATTGATTTATCTAAACTCGAATGGGTCATCCGGTACAACATAATGCTAAAATTGTGTTTACTAGAACAAATCAGCTTTGACTGGCCAGTTACACATTAAAAGCTCCGCACCACTCGCATACAAACGTAGACATGTGCGGGCACTATGCCATCGACTTCGTAAAATCTGTCCGTACGCACCATCCTAACGGAATTATTGAGGGATCGCCTTGATGACTTTTATTTTTAAGCTTGCGCAGTTGTCATTCCTAAATTTTTATGGCGAACGGTGCTCTTCATGCTGGTCCAGATCGTTAACTTATTTCACGTGCTACTACGTTTAGTTAGGTCCTTTCCCGTCCCCTTCTTTTTCCCTTCATGGTTGTGTGGCGGTTAAGCATTAGTGTGAACCACTGACGTGTTGCTGTTTATGATGATGATGATGATGATGATGATGATGCTGATGATGATACTGCGCTCCCCACAGGCTATCAAAACAGTCATATTAGCCCGCTTTCTTTTTGCGTGATTTCACACTTCACGCTGGTCAGGCATGATGTAGTTGACCGCGCGAAACGACGCGGACAAGTGAATCGGAACCGCGTACCTCACTTCCATCTGGCTCTGCCGGCTGGTATGCGCCCACCAAAGTAAAAAACGTAATGATCCATACCGAAGAATTCGACTCCTGGGTACAACCGTTCCTCAGTCGTTCACTGACTACAAAAACAACTTGGGTGTTTGGCCACACCGATCCTATGGCACTCTGGTAGTGGAGAACGAATTGCAGAGTAGAAAGTCAGCATTCACCATGCGGTGTGCTCAACTGCAGGTTTTACTGTTCCTGTTAGGAGCTTAGGCAGCAACTTGAAAAGAATGCGAGTGAATCAGATTTATGCTTTAAGTGAACTTCGGCCTTGAAAGGTTTTTACAATCTTTCCAGGCTTAAGTGAGATGTAAGTTCAACAGATCTACTGTGCACACGCTACTTTATCGCCTCCTGTTAACGACTCAGTGCCACATACCATCGGATTTCGATGTGAGCACTTTGAGGTCATGACTTTTCTGTGAGAGCTGGAAATTTATGTTGGTTAGCAATACTCCAATTGATTGTGTGATCGGACCACCTATGTGTTTATGTTTGCTCCACGACATTGCCTCGATGTTGTTGTTTCGCTTCTAAAGCAGCATTTCCGTTTTTGTTTGGCGAAGCAACCGAAACAAAAGAACGATAGCTAATGTGATATGAAGCTGTTGCATGTTTTCAAGGTTTTCCGTATGAATCTCAAACTGTATTGGTCAAATGACAAATGAAGTAAAAGGTCACTGGAACGGCATAATTCTTAGTCGGTCTACATTTGCTTGGAGTTTAGTTTGTGATAAGTTACCAAATTGAAGGGTAGAAATCGTTGACTAGACCTCTCTGTCCCAAAGCCCTTGTTTTGAGAGGGCCCATAAGAAAAAATCTAACGCGACTTCTGGTTCAGTGTTTATGTCGTTGGTAGTACACTCAAAACATTCAGTACAAAGTACGCATCCAGAAGATGAACGTGAGCAGTTAGCGAGGGTCTGTTTGATATTACCTTGTTTGGATGTGATGTTTTTAAGCTTTGTGTATATAACTGACCCGGAATGAGTTCAGCGTGGTTCTCATGAACGATGGTGGTTACCGGTTAAGTTGTAGGTACCTTCTAGAGCAACATCAGCCGGTGCTTTGCGCTGAGCTATAAAGCTGTGTAATTAGAGCAGTGTTATGCTATTTATTCGAGGAGGTATTCAATCAGTCCCACTTTTCGCAATCGCTGAAGGGAAGTGTTTATTTGCAAAGTGTAGGCAACTTGATGTTGAATGTTTGAATATAGATGTAGTCACTTTCAGTAGTTAGGTCCCTTCCCGTCCTCTTCTTTTTCCTTCTCTCTTTCTATATAGGGTTTGCTTTTTCTTCATGGTTGTGTGGCAGTTAGGCATTAGTGTGAACTACTGATGTATTGCTGTCTATGATGATGATGAGGATGAAGGGCAATGTGTTACACAATGCCAATCTCACGAAACCCCACTATGTTGGTGGATAGTTTATTGTAACAGAAAAAGTTTTAATTGCGCAGTTTTCTATTTGTTTACTGTGACTCACATGCGTTCATGTTAATTTGGCAATCGGAGCCCACATTGGAGAAAGCTATGTTCTCCTGGTACGCAGTTACATGTTGTAGGGTGTTGGGTCTGCAGTGTTTGACAGGTTGTTTGCAATTCTTTCCAACCCCGTTTTTATGAGCAACAAATGTGTTATTATCTGACGTCCACTATTTCTTATACCTTTCATAGTGGCTGTAGGTTTTAATATCTTACAAGTGTCTTCCCGCACAGGAGCAGTTGCAGCCGATCGGTGTGGGCAGCATAATGTAAAAACCGTTTGACTAGAAATCTTTATCCTAAGCTTTGTGTTGCGAGGTATCGCTTATATCCCCTGTCAGGCTCACACTTGTATATTGTGTTATTGTCATCTAAATATTATTTTCTCTACGGTTTTTCCTCCACATGGGCAGCTGTACCCTTCTGGTAGACAGATTACATGCGGTAGAAACCAGTATGACTTACTCTGACTGTGACTGATGAGCCAAAGTCGTAGTCAAAATGACTACTTTGCGACTCTGATACGGCACAGACAGTAGGATAAATTTTCTGAGAGCTGTTAATCAAGATTAAGTGTTTTCGTCCATCAGATTGCAAGCTTTTCAAATCGGTGCGCCTACCGATTGTTCGAATCCTTTTTTGCCCTTCAAGTCGACTTATTTTCTAATTTTACCCTCTGATACCATCGGCATCAGCACGATTGATGACTTTTGAGGATCCTTTGGCGTGTGTTTCAATTATCACCCTATCGTTTAGTGCAAAACGCTGCTAATCGGCTAAACCGAACTGATGTTTACATTTTTCTATCGCGCTTGCTTCTTTGTAAATGTCATCTGAACGGTTACATACACTGCGTTATCACGAAGCATCCACCACTGTGTGCGTTGTACATGAATAGCTACTCATTCACTTAAATGGATCTATTCTCTCCCATAGCCACTTTCGTACTCAAACTAAAGGGTACTGCATTCCGTTTGCAGTTTCATAACTGAGACTAAGTGTTACTGTTGTTTCGAACCATTTAGAGGTACAGATACGTCGGCCAGGTTCGAAATATGTTGTTAGCCTCATAATATATCAGTTCCGATGGAACTTTCATGGGGCATCGTTCCGCACAACTGAAGACGTAAATTCCCTCAATCCTCCATTACCAATGAACTGATGAACTACTGCTTGAAGCATTCACAGAATCAATAGGATGACATTCTATCCCTTGTGAAACTGTTCAGATTGTATTAAGTTAGCTATCAGACATATCTTTGTTTGATAATTCCTGAGAAGATATTGCACAATATTTCTGTCCCACTTATCTTCATGTTTAGCGTCATCACCCCATCACTTCACTTTGCTCGTGTGAATCACAAAATTGGAAATCAGACTGCCAAACATCATTTTATTTAATTCAGTTTGAAAGTCAACATTTTCCTTGTTCGATACAGTGAATTCATTTGGTGTATGGTTATCAGCTTGTTGACATCGACCTCTAAGTTATTTAGGCGATCTCACAGATCCCCACGTTCAGAAAGTTGTTTGTTTCCATTTGCACATGCTAAAATGATGAGTAAACTGAAGCTATGTTCAATTAGAGACACGATATTGGGAACGTAACGAAACAGACGGATGCAACGTCTACTTGTTATGTGAACCATCCGCTTTGATATTTCTCAGTAGTATTTAACATAACTGTAAAGCCGTCTAAAACTCGAACGTCCTTTTTCCTCTAATATGTGCCCTTCGTAAACTGTTATATCTATTATGTATTATTCCGTTTCAATCAACCTAACGTATTCGGGTGTGAAAATCGGAATGAACCGAGTATCACGCCTGAACAATTAACTCACCCGAAAGTGTGGAAAAACTCACTTGAAACGTGCACGTTTAAATATCATTTCATTCACTTGCTCCACTGATGTACTTTAAATTAAGTATACAGAGAGCTGAACATGCAAACACCTACCGGCGGACGCTTACAGCGATCAATATTCACTCGGTTCAATAAACGGATCAGTTACTTGATTAGGTAACGAGACAAGATGGTAGTGGATGCGGAGCGCGAGAGAAGAAATGATAGATTATGGAGCATTGTGCGGCTAATGGTCAATTGATTTTCATTAGAAAGCATGGTACACAATTGGTGGCCATGCATTAGCCACTCGACAAAGGAAGGAAAGTGTTGGGTTGATGGTGCAGAATGTGGGACATGAGAAAATGGAACGAGAATGGGAACATCACCGTGTTCGTGTATGTAATTACGAAATCGGTGATAGGCTTGATACCGTCTGCTCATGAACACATGACGGTGGCCTCATACGTCATGGAAGATGTTAACGTGTGTTTATTCATTGTCTGTCGATCAGCACGGAATGCTTTAACTGGATTTACCCGGTGAGCGGATTTCTGTTGCTATTATTCTGGTTATCACACTCATTGTTTTGTTACTTTTGGCTTTCAGAAGCCGTTTGGAGATGCTGTGAGATTCCGGCTTGAAGTGTGTTGACTTTGTGTACTGCAAACGGCCAGTGTAGATGTACTCATACATGCTGTTTGACTTGGCGATTGTGGGCAATGGAACCGTTCTCAGAGTTGAGAACACGCGTGGCGTTTAGTGCAGCGCAATGAGCTTGATGTGGTTTCGTACTGCTTTCATTCTTCGCCCTTTGAAGATTGGTCCTGCCTCTTTTCTGTAGATTAGATGTTCAAACATCGGTTTCTGTAATACCGCTGAAAAAGCTGGTCTGAATCTGAGTAGTATGGAAAGATTTTAGATAAAACGCACAGGATAACCATCCTGCATAGTTTTTGGTTTTGAAGGTAATCGATATTCATCTGTTGGCTTGTTTTTCACTTATGTTGACTTGTTTGCTTTTCCTTATATGTGTTGATCCAAACAAAGTGCAGTTTCCATCGAATTTGCAATGCTTTCCACATAGAGGACTGCAAGTGTTGCTGGAGAGCATGTTATTCAGCATTTTGCCTGACTACTGTTGCTTGCGATATATTTTCTCTTAGCTGAACGAAACTGCCCTCCTGTGAAGTGGTTTAGTTTCTCGTGAGTTATACTCCTGGGAGGTTCTCTGCAGCTTTTTTTGCTCGTTCCGTCTAAGCGGTGATTGCCATCGTTGGCTCTAGTGTTGGTTAGACTCTGAGGTCATTCACTCCATTGAGTAGTTCGGAAACACGGGTTTTTATTATCTTAACCCTTATCTTTTGATTGGTTTCTCTTCAGATCGCTAATAAAGACTAAAGGTGAACAGCTGTTTGAAATAACTTTACGTCACCTTGTTATTGCCTGTAAAACTTGGCTGATGTGAACAGTAATATGAACAACTGGACAAAGTTTTCCGTGACATTACCCAAGTGCTTTCATGTTGCACCTGCTGGCATCCAACAGATTCAACAGCCAGCACTGGAATGTTTGGAAATGCAGACTAACTTTGTTGTCTGGTTCGTTTTGCTTTCTCATAGTCACTTGTTTCCGAATGCTTATTCAATCCAAGCCAATGGGTCATTGAAACACTCAAAAATTCTTGATACGCAAAATTTAAAGTCTGGAGTTACAAATTTGCTCTTGATGACTGACTCAGTTAATTGTGATGTGGACTCAAAACGAGGCCCATTAATTGTGGAACTAGTAAAGTAACTTGTATCATCATCAACAATGTCTCCAGTCTGATCAGCATCATCAACTCCAATGTCGCAATCGTCCACATCAACGTCACTACTACCGAATGTAACGCGCAACCGAAACCAGCGAGCACGCACCAATCGAATTTGAGTTGTGTAACGGGGCGTGCTGCTGTGTTGTCGGTGCCGTTTTGAGTTGCGTTTGTGTAAGTCGTGTGCATTCCTTTTGGGATTAATTTATGGCGGACTAGCATATCAATTAAACCGCTCTTGCTTAGTTCCTATAAACAGTTGATCTCGGATATACTATGTGAAAGAAACTTATTAACCATAATGGTAGGCAGTCAAAGTTCCCCTCCGAATTGTGGTTGAATCTCAATCGCTCCTCAACTCCCCACAAACTATTTGTGTACTCTGAAAACCGGTTTGTCTTCCTTCTGCAAACTTATCGGTAGGCATCATACTGCGTGGTAAATCTTTTTCTAAAATGGTGATCTTTTACTCGTTTCTATGAATGCAGAATGACTCAACGTCAGCAACTATAGTATAACTATGATAAATGTATTTACTGCATCAATTCCCTGACAGCTTCAAAATGTTCAAAGCAATTTTTCACTAAGGCACACTGTAAAGTTCTAGAGTTGTGTTCACATGGCAGAATCTTTCGATCGAAACAATTCTCCAAAGTGTTCGTTGATCTCAGTAATGCTACCATGTTTTCGTTAGTTAGCAATCTTGATCTATCGTAATAAAAAAACACATCTTCCGGTCTTTGCGAATCAAACGTGACTACTTTTAACCACAGCACGCGAAATAAAAAGCGGACCATCCAGTTCTTTTCTCTTTGCTTCGCTAATTGATTATACGATTCAAACACCAACGCATGCACTAAGGTAAATAGCATTAGGATGACCAGAATCTGGGAAAGGCAATGGGAAGTGAACAAGTGGTTTTTGTGGGACATTTGGACAAGGAAACTAACGTTGGATGACTGATAGCGAAAATGGTGTTTGCAATAGCTGCAATGTATTCACATGCATCTTGTCACAGGCATCTTTCTTGAAGCTGAAGCACTTCTCAGTTCAAATGTATTTTGCGGTTAAAATGATTAGTTTTCCATTCATTTCACGTAGGAAGATTCTTTAGCATTGGCCGCTTCAGGATGGCCAAACTCGGTTGTTACTAGAAGACTTGCAAAAAGTAGCCGAAACACTCAGTCATTACTGACTATAGGGAGGTGAATGTTTTCCAGCTGTTCGTGTAGAACTAGTGAAAGACAGTAATGGACGCCAAGCAAAGTTACCTGCAAAACTGTATTAGGCCGCTGTAAAGCCAGTGGTTGTGGTTGCGTCCGATGGTTCGGTTAACCGATGTGTTGCGAAGTGGTAGTTCAGGGTGGCCGAAGTTGAACGAAACTGGATCCTTTCGAGTTTGCTCTTATTCAGCAAACATTGATAGGCTTTACACTAACCGGAATAGTGCTTTGAGGCAAGAATGTGGGTGGCACAAGGTTTATTTTGTTCAGAAAATTGAAACAATCATGAGCGTCAACACCACGTAGAAGACAAACACTCTTGAGCACATCAATAATCCCGGAACGTTACAGTTGTCATTGCCAATTTCATATATGGAAAACGTCATTCTTTACTAAAATACACCCCAATGTTCTTTCTAGTATTTTCCCTTGGTTACTGGAGCACTTGAATATGCACCTGGCTACTGGCTAGTAATACAGTGTCAACGTTCACCCTCACTAAGCTAGCTTATTTTCCAAATGGCGGTCGATAGTAAGGCAGCTTTTCGGAGCACATGATAAGCGCAATGATAGGTTTATAAAACTGACACAAGAGTTGGTTTCCATAACGTATCTAGTCACAGTGGGTGCGAGCAGTAATGTAGATAAAAAGCAACGAGTTGAACGCAGCAAGTAGTGGAATAACTGAAGGTGAATAAGTCTCTTTCATCGTGGAACACTAAACGCGAAAGCTGATTCATTTGTGAAATAAAACACGCTAACGGGAGAACGTTTGTTCAATGATGGATTAGAATGTTTAGCAGTGATGTCTTTACTTGGTGTTATTTTTTGAGTGGGTCATCCACTGTTAAAGGCCATTGGAGAGAAAGAACAGAACAAGATCTGGTCGATACAAGGGCAACTGGTTTGTTTCTTACACTCATGGAAACGATAAAATAGAGTCAAAATACGTACAAGTCAGAGTGATGAAACATAATTAAGAATGAGCATTGAGAACCAACTGGTGTGTCAGTCTTTCGCTATATCTCCGGAATTCCGATAGATAATTTTGGAAATTGGTTTTATGGACGTTTGAGAGGTGTGGTGAATTTGAAGCTCAAAAATCAGTGAATCATTTCCGGTTCCCCGATACTCAAGATACTTCAACAAAACTACAGCAACCAAATACGCATAGTCGAGCCACACCTGTGCACTGCTGTTTCACTTGGTTCCACTTCCGGGGGACACGCTGAGTTAATCACTGACAGCCGTCATCCATGCGGCCCCTACAGTTAGATCGTATTTGAAATCACAACTGGGACCTTCAGACCTACCTTACCTAGATGTATACTTGTCCATCTCGATAAGGCTGCAAAAGAACACAAGAACCACGCTGATTGAAGACATTATCGAAGAAACTAAAACTCTTTCAACTCTTTAATCCTCTCGGTGAGGAAATCTAACAGGGACCGTCGATTTTGCGAGACTCTCGACAATTGAAAGGAGATGAATTGAGCATCACCCACCACTGATCGTGGCTCTCGCTTTTCTACAAACATTTCGGCCAGCTACTGTCGAACAGAAGCCCCCTCCTCGTTAAAACTCCTTAGTACTGGTTAACGTTGTCAATGAAGGGGTTTAAACATTTTTCATGGTTCTACGTAAAAACCCTGTTGACCACTATGCCAACGACCTCAAGTAAGGCGAAACTGCAGTGTCAAGTAAAAACGCCCTGTCATATTGATTTGTAGTAGTGCTCTATGAACACTTGTCTGTCATTAACGTCGGTATTAATATGTTTGATAGATTACAAAACGTGAAGTTAACAACGTTGGATTTACTCTCCGGCAACCAAACTGCAGTTAGTGGAAAACTTGCATTCGTGGTGGATGCAAACCACCAACCTACGGTTTGGCTTGTCTGACTTGAAAATGAGACACCGACGCTGGATAAATCAACTGGTTGAAAGATTGAATAACGTTATTGCAGGCGAAAATGATAATACTGTACGCAGCTGTTCAAAATCAAGTCACGTTACACATCTAGATACTATCAGTGAATCAACTTAGAACTCAGAATTCCGGATTACTTCAAGCAAGTCACTACTCGCCTGGCAGTTGGTAGTACTACAGAAACACAAACCTTGACAAGGTGAAGCCAAATCATTATTAGAGAAAATAGTGACGACCGAATTCGAAGCAGACACTCATACAGTTTTTGGGTCCAGTGGGATATTACAGTCGATTCGTGTAACCCTATATGAACTACTTTGAAAGAACAACAGGTCAGACTGCACGGACGATGCTGAGATCGAAGTCACGTAGGTGTGATAAGGTAGGTGACCAACGAATGACAATAAAATCGAAGAGTACGAGGAGATCGTTCATTTTAGAAGCAGATACTAGTGGATATCGTAATACGGCAATGCTCAAACAAACGGACGGCAACATCACACATTTCAACAAAGTCCTCAAATTAGCGGAATAAAAGTATAAACCCACTGCGGTGAGTAAGGATCTCATTTGCTAGGCTAACAATTTCACTTGAACACAATCTTCTTGTATAGATCAGGAAAGCGAGGGACCCGATAGACAATCTGCTTGCAGTAGTATGATCCCAAAATCACCCCCTACTTGCCTGGGGCTGTTGGTTTTGACGATAACTGTCTTTATTGACCACAAGTGAAAGAATAAACGGTCAGATTGGTTAGTGGAGGGAACAGCTTAACAATTAAAACTGGAAGCGAAAACAATAGTATATTTACAGCTATGAAACGGTCTTCCAAAAAAGAACGCTGTAACAATAGGAAAAAAGGGTACTCGAAATACGCGAACAAAGAAAGGCTGAAAACAACCGTTTTTCAATTGAGAAAATTTGGTCCTAGCAGTGAGGACTGACCCCTTTGCAGTGGCCATCTGTGGCCAACTAACGAGTGAACGAGTAAAAACTGCTATAAAACGCTACTTACAAGATGTACCAAAAAGTACGGCCTAGTGAACCAAAAAACCCACTGGATGGAAAAAAAGAGTGAGTTGGTAATTGCCGTACTTTTTGCTAACAGTGTCAGTTAACTAAAGGCGAAACTCGAAGATTTCTCTAGCTGTTGCAACTCATCCAGGCCTTCTAAATCAGGAAGTTTAGTCGGCGATTTTCATTCGCTCACTTCAGTTACAAATTCGAAGTGACCCTTAGATGTTCGCCAAGACGGAACACCTCATCTGTTGGATTGTGAAGAATGAAGTTTGAAATTAGAAGGCACCTGTGGTGACAGACCTAACAGTGAAGCATTACGCAAACCACAGCTTACCAAAGTTTATTCTGACAGATCAAAGGCTATGGTGTGAAAGCGTGAACATTTGGACACGCATGCAGCAACCGCAAGCCCAGTGCACTGGAACAACATTTCATTTAAAAGCGAATGGTTTCATTGATAGAAACAATGGAACATTGAAGAAGTACGTAGCATTAGAAGATGGGTGATAACCTCTCCATTAAATACCTGTTTAAATCAGCGGGAGAAATTTTCACTTCAAATGATTTGGGTTGTAATATTACAGCGTAGTTACATTGCAGTAGTTTGAGCCAAGAATTGTTAACCGGTAAAAGAATAGCCGACTGGAATGGGGAAACCCTGCAAGAATACATTGGACGGCATTCAAGTGCTCAAAGACATGATACAACCAAGTTACACAGCTCATGAAAACGAGTAACGAAATAACCAGAACGTAGTTGTTGGGCGAACTTATGAACAGTTGGAAAATTCAGACGGGATCAATTCTACACAATTTTTCGGAAAGGTGAGATGAAAAACATAAACGGCCATGATTTTGCGTAATGGTGAACTTGTAAAGACAGAAACAAAAAGGCCTCCCTTAGCGAGCCAACATTGCGATGATTAGATCACAGTCGTCAAAATGTAATCGGAAGTCAGGAAAGAGCAAAAACTTAAGAAATTTGATATAATGTCCAGTAGTACGAAAGTAATTAAAAAGTACAGCGCACACACGCAAATTATTACAATCCTGAACGTTCAGATGATCGGTCATTGAGATCATGTGTTTAATTTTTAAGAAACGCGTCAACGAAGACCCTAAAGTTGGTCGGTTGGCAACAGATGTGGTGTCCGGCTAGCCATATAGAGTAAAACGTATGAATATCGCAGTGTATCTTCGTTTATCTTGTAAAAGGCGTCTGCACTCAAACCACTTCTAATTTCAAACAAATATTACTGTCGTAACACAAACTAAACTGCGACACGGAATTGCAACTATGTGTTGCTAAAATTCCCCCATTGTACCACAAACCAAACAAAAACTAACGAAATATCTGAGCGATTTCTAAGGTTGCTGTCAATATTCAGTCAGACAAGCACTACCAACTTGTCAGACGCACATCAAATGACGCAGTCAAAATGCGGTTGCACTTTGCGACTTCCACACACTCCATGCTAGTCAAGATTAGGTCAGTGTGCTTTTCACTGTGTACGCTGGAGCGGCTGACAAAACAATAAATTTTGGCATGCTGCTGATACGCGGAGTGTGGGATTAGTCAAATTTGTACGAAAAGTATTCTACATAGACAAGAAAAATGTACTTCTGTAGAAAACACGGTAATTAATTTTTAATTCTGTGAATATGTGCTGTTGAAGTGTTCTATATGGTTACGGCTTCCGTAGGAAACTAAAAACGAATGAGATGACAACATGCATTATGTGGCCTTCTGTTATGTAAAACCAGGGCAATACATCGGCAAACGGAGATTCAACTCGTGTCCTCATAATGGTAGATTTTGTATGGATGACAAGTGGCTGTGAATCTGCCAATTTCCTCACACACATCCGTCACAAAATAAGGCCATGTTCTAATATTTTGATGTTGTTCTAGATGAATTAATTCATGTGTGGATAATCGGGTGACCGTCCCAGTCTGACCGAATGCTGAAGGCAGCCTCGGTGACTGTTCATTTACATTCTCTATAATCGTTTTCTGCTTGGAGGTGAATTCTGTGTGGGGAATATTTTGAGTCATTGGCATCACTACACATACATATTGTTGTAAGCCATTCTTTTGGAACAAGTCAGAACAATTGCGAACCAAAGTCTCATTGTAATTATAAGACGACTAGTATTAACTGTGAACTAATAAATGTTATCTACTCTCAGGTATGACCCTTTTATGTGTGTACATGTTTTGTTTTAAGTATTCAACCTTTGATTGAAACTCACCTCACTGGATTATGTCTTTGTGTAATTGTTACCCACTGTGTTCAATCGTATCTACAACAGTATGTTTTTTGTTAGTAAATTGAACAATTTTTCCCTCTAGACCACGAGATTTTGTCACTGAAGCAGCCATCGCTTGCTAGTGTCTGTGTTCCCCTGTGTGGCTTACTTTTTAAGTACGAATAGCGTGAATCTACTCCATTCAAAATTCAAAATACATGTTTGACAGATAAACGTAGTTGTTCTAGAAATGAGCCACACTTTGTTGGTTATTAACACCAGTTCATCAGTATTATGAGCCTAGACAGATTATACATTTTTGTGATGGCGTGAAAGACACAAGGAAACTTGTAAACAAACTGTCAGTCACCGCAGATATGTAGTCCTGCTGTTCGTGATGTAAAGTGATCTCTTTCTATCCAGCGTCAGTGCATGGTAAAAAATGACTGGATTCTAGACTGACAGTCTTATTTCTGCAAACATTTGTTTGCTAGCTTCCTCCATATTTCCTTCTTACTGAGAATGTGTGATTCCCTTTTCAACAGTCAATCTTTGTCGCATCAATCATCCACCGCACATTTTTTTACGAGGCTCGAAATTAAGAAGTCTGTATGGCTACTAATGAATTTTTCACAAGATTCATCACCTATTAGAGTGAAAAATGTATGAAAATTTTAAAGGGATGATATCTTATTCATTCTTGCAGGTACATGAAGGGGGGCAATAATGAGTTATGGAACAGTCTAATTAAATTTGAGTCTTCCTTGCTGGACCACCGGTGCTAACGAACTGAAAGACTGCATCGAAAAAGTTAATCTCAGAAAGTTCAGAACAGTCAAGCGCTTAAGTTCGCTGGAGGTGTTCACTGGCATTTGGCGTGATCACTACAATATTTCAAAATACGTATATTCGAGGTGTACGGTTGGTGCACACTTACCTTTGCGAGGTCGGATCTGTAATGATGTGGGTGATGTGACAAAGCTGAGCTAATTGGGCGAAAGGTACATGTGGTATCGTCAAATGAGAGCAAAAACACAGCGAAGTACAGATTGGTGTGCACATATTTGGTGATGTGCTACAAAGTTACTAGTAAGTCTGAACAACACAAAGACTGATATCGTGAAAAAACACTGTAGAGAAGTAAATTACCATCAGTTATTAAAATTCGGGAGAAACCTTACAGGTATCTACTCAGATGGCTCAAAGTAAACGCTAGATATTAAGTTTATTAAATGAAGCATTTGTGGCAACACTGCACGTGTACCGAATCAACTAAAGACCTTTATTTTCAAGATGGTGATTCCACCGACACGCACCAAGTTGTGTGAAAAGAGCGTGTGGTTAGTCCAGTTTGCTGTATCTGTAACCAAATGCTGGCTGGGAATCAATGACCATAAAGCATTAGTAACACTGTCAGACCTGGTAATTTCGCCACCCTGATATCATGCGTGATAAAGCAACAATGGCCTTTAATATTCAAAAACTGTTAGCCTTCAGGCTTTACAACTTTTCGTGAACATGTTGTGTGGAAGTTGAAGGATTCACTAGACAGGTCTAAATCCCAATATCTGATGTAATCAGTAAACCTCTTTTTCCTGATGACACTTGAAAGGACGCCTAGATTTAAACTAAACATTCCGTACTTTTACAAAACCAGAAATTGTAGGCCTAGTTCACTTCGCTTTTCACTCTAGAGAAGAAATGTTGAGTCGAATCGGGTATCATAACTATATCGATAAGGTTTTCTATGAGATAGCGGTAAAATACAATTTGCTAGTTTCAGTTGTCCACGCGACAAATCAAAGCATCTTTGATCAAAATTCTCACAGAGTACATCTACCCGGCTGCATTATGACAAGCCTACTGCTCAATGTGTCTCCGGAAACCTGACAACGGAAGTGGTAAAATGATTAAGTTACCCTTAAAATCAGTTCAGTATGCGGGGATGACATGCAGATTGCCTCTTTATTCCCTTAGTCATAGTGAAACTTCCTCTAAGTTCTACCTAAATCAAACAGTACAAATAACTAAAGATGCATGAGAAGTGTACACCTTAAAACAAAATTATGAGGTTTTCTCAGCATTCAGCGATATCTGTACTATTATGTAATCAAAAACATTTATTCCTCCCGGAGAATAGTCTGTTGTTTTTCGAACTCTGTTTGGTTTGCTTGAGGTTCTATATTTGGCACCTTATCGAATTTTGAAATTGCGGAAGAACGCTTGGTTTGTTCGTAGAAATTCAATCCTTCATTCTTTTTCACTTTCTCTTGTTGCATGCAATCAAAATTATAATGAATGTTTTATCACGGTTGTTTGCATAGGATGTAACTGTTTCGTTTTTTAACTATCACTGTATATTTGTTGAAACTTTCCTGCACGACGTTGTTTGACGTGCTCACACTCTCGACTACACTTGACTGTATTAATGACTTAATTTTCTTTTGATTGGCAGCCACTCACCAAAGTCGTTTTTGGGTTGCTACTGGTCAGCGCACACAGATTGAATTTGAAGTGACCGCCACGCCAACGTTGTATACGAGGATCTTGATTCAACGAACAGACTGACAAGCAAGGAGGACATTTACATTTAAACTATCGCTGCGTGTGGTGCAATAAATCTTTGGAAACAATCTTTGTCTGCTCTTCTGGCTACATGTTACAACTCTAAAGTGTAGTCGAAACCAACAAACGCTCACGGATTGAATTGGAATTGTGTAACAGAGCGTGTTACTGTTTTTGGCGCCGTTTCAGTTTTTGTCTGTGTAGGTCGTGTACATGGCTTACTGGTACCTTAGCCCATGCCTGTCTGTGTTGTTTCCTTTGACAGCACTGTTGCTGGAACCTCCATTCCTGAAGAATGCTGTTCCCTGGTGCCTCCATGTTGTCACAAGGTTGACCTGCAAGAATTACGGGCATGCAGCTTAAAAAATGGCTGGCTTCTATGTTACATTACATTCTGGACAGTTTCATTGCAGACCGGAGATGTATATCTATTGTAGTCCTTGCCGATACCTTGCATAGCTTACACTAATTTCACTCGTATTTTTTGGGGGTTTTCCGGGTCTGAAGCACAATCCGTCCACAAGAAAGGGTGATATATGGGTTGTCGGATGTGCTATGCTACGTATTGTAGCCTGAATGTTTATAGGAGATTCTCCAGGAATTGAGTATAAACTAACTGGAGGATCTAACAGATTAAGCGTTCATCACAGTGCAACCAACCAGCAAACACGAAGAAAGATGTTAGCAAACTGTCGGCCTAACTCTATCTAAACTGCCTTGGACAAATTATTTATCTACACAGGCATAAAAATAACTTCGACAAGTTTTTAAAGTTAATCTACACAAAACAGATTTGAGATGTACCAGTTGGTCCGGCTCTTCTAAAATCGTTACGCCGTTTGGACAAGCGACTGCATTTTGTTAAAAACCAGGATCCTCCGTGATCGCATCAAACAACCATCAGTTCGACAACCTTTCTGTAGACTTTTACATTCCTGCGAACGCAACAAACTGCTTAGCCTCACAGGTATTCCATGAATTGGAAGGGCTGTAGACAGCAAATACCTCGTGGCATGCGATTCATAAGTAGAAGGCTATCCTAATGGGAATTCGCAGGTCCTTGTCAATATAAAAAATAAGAAAGTGACTAGAAGGTTTCTTCGTTTTCTGGCAACAATGAATGTTTTGCATGCTATCTAATGCACCCCGATTCATACTGTAGAGAGGATGATGACACCTTTATCCGATCAGCAACTGCTTGTTGTTGGCGTGTCCGCTGCAACACACTTCCACTCAAGTTTTGTCAATATGCAATAGTCCTATCCAGATGGGGTTCCAGTGACAGTGAAACAAACAGAAGCCTGTTTAGGCCGATCCTAGTTGTTCATTTCTTAATGGCCCCTTATATAACTTTGCCTATCGCATTTATTTCATATCTAATCAAATCATGCTTCACTCCGTCACAGCTGTACCAGAACGACTGAGGTCACTAGTGTAAAAAACTTCGAAAGACTGCTCCGCCGTTAACGAATAATGGAATTACAAAAGTTTTCCAATGAAAATTGTGAACGGTGGTTTTTTGTATATTCGTAGATAAACTGTAACGTTACCCAAGTAAATAATCCGTTCTAAACTGACAAACAAAGGGGAAAGACGGCGTATAAATACCGAGAGTTTGTGAGCGCTCGCCGCCAATGGGCCAAATCTCTGATCGGTTGAATAAAACGACAACAAGCAAGACTGTAGATCTGTTTGTACTACATACGCTAGTAGTATTCTCATAATTCCTCGGTTGGCAATATCCTATTTTGATGAAATGACACTACTCAGTTTAGTGAAGCAAAGAACAATTTTGGACTGCCATCATACAAAAAATGTTTTGTGCAAACCAATTTGATCTTGTGAAACGACTTTAAGTTCCGAAGAGGCAAAATGAATTCTACAAAGGCCAATCTCACAGTTTAAGTGTTTCGACGTGGTTTTATATCCTATTAAAAAGAACTCGGTAAAACAATGTTGTTTCTGGGCTAACTGTCAGTTCGCCTGCCACCTATCAGTAGGTGAACTCAGGACACACTGGCAGTTCCAGGTGCACATTGTAAGATGTCAGTTGCCATGTGGTTGGAAGGTGAGAAAAGTGTCGAACGTCTTCTCGAACGTCAATTGAGGTAAGGGGCGTTCCTGATACCCGTTGGGAAACAACTCCAAACAACAACGAATTCAAACCGCTAGCACGGCCGAAAAAAGGTTAACTAAAAATCATCACTTTACTTCTTCTGATATATCGCATAGTAATCAGGTCACACTGGAACCTCATGAGGAGATTGCAGGGTAACATTGATATTCAACAGGCGGATATATTCACCCTACAAGTCTGTTGTTCGGCAACATTCAAATTGGCACAAGGTTCGTCTAGCAATCTGCGCAACTATTCTGGAGGCTGTGCAGCAACGGACAAATTTCGAGTGCGGTTTACTTAAGTATGCGCACCTGGTTTTTTGAAACAACCTAGTGCTAATGCCTTCTTGCAAAAGGGTTTAGTAACAGGGATACCAGATTCAACACCGTGCACTTAATGAGTCTATCTTCGTCTGTAAGGAGAATATTCCACCGTTTTCTGGCTTAACTGGCGTGATTTCATTAGAGTGCACTGGGACGAGAATTGTGGAGTGAAAAACGTTTGATATGAGTAACAGTGTACAGAATTCGTTAACTACCTTAATCATTTCGATCCTTCTGTTACGAGGTAAAACATTAGCCTTACCTGCATATCATCAGTTATATTCTTTAAGGGTTTTTGTAAAATAATCGGGGAAACACACGTTGTTACGAGGTCAGACGCACCATGTTTACATACAAATACCCATGATAAAAATATCAGACATTTGCATGTCCCGGTCCCTGCCAATGTGCGTGGCTAGTATTCTTCACCGACAAGGGTACCGCGAAAGGTAATCTAAAAACCTCGGCTAAGCTTGAGCGGAGTAATCACGGGATTAACAAATACGGATTGCAAGTCCCCAAAATTGTGAGTCTGGAGACCTTTTACGGGGCCAATTTCACAAAAGTATGACGTCTACTCAGTCATGTTGAATAGTATGGAACAGTCACCATAAAACCTACATTACCACTGGCAGGTAAACACTGAGGAAATCTCTGGCGTAGTTGACATTTATGTTCCCCAAACTAGTATTAGATCCAGACGCCTAAGAAATAAAACCAAACATCGCATAACAGTAGAATGTTCATCACCGAATAAGTACTTTCTGGAATAGACTGAACTTGCGGTAGCTGTCAGTGGGCGCAGCAATACCACAGCTGCTATAAGAACAGATCAGGTCTATCATCAGCATTGTCTTGCTGAACAGGGACCCTTAAGCTTTCCTGAAGAGTGCGAAATTAATGTTTCACAAATTCAAACTTCGGGCATCATTAACGATGCTCCGAGTAATCAGTAAACAACAGCGAATACATTGAAAACATGAGTGAATTCTGAGCACTTGAACTACAAATTGATAAATTACCCCAAGTATCATTCACAAGTCAGTCAAAATGTACAATGTACTAACTCACAAATCACCGGGTTCAGACTTGATATCCTTTGTCGCCTTGAAAGTCCAAGCCACCAAATTAGCAGAACCAATTAGGACATTTTATGGTCGCAGTTTTTCAGCTAGGTTTTTACCGAAAGCATGGACACAGTTCACAACGAAACACATGCCTTCAGAAGCGGATCAAGTGGTGATGCAGCAAACTGTTGTCCAATAATTTGCCTCTCAGTGGTTTTCAAAGAAGTGGAGAGCTTACTGAATGAATCAATTACAGATGAAATAGCTGATCTTAAACTAATTACCTAGGGGTAGCATGGCTTCCATAAGTAATCTGCTGATTGCTGGTATCTTTTGGACGAAGGCTGCCAACGGGGGGTTGGCCACTGAGGGAGTTCACCTTGAATTTTATAGTCCTTAACCTTGCTGCGAAGACTCCTTAACTATGGCTTCAATAAGTGTCTAATCAAGTGGCTTGGAGACCGCCTGACCGAACATAAGTTCAATGTCAGGGTGAATGGACAGCGTTCAGGGTGGTTCTTTACCAAAGGCGGCGTTCAGCAAAGATTCACCTTGGGGACCGTGATGTTTATTCTCTTCCTCCTTGAACGACCTAGATCAGTCATGTAACTGATTTCGGTTTGCACCGAAAACACAAAACGTTGACGGGTTTTAGAATGTCCCGGTGGAAGAGGCTGGCTGGAGAGTCTATCTGAATGCGAACGCTGCGATCAAATGTGAGTGATGGTCAACTTGAGAATTACAAAGCAGTTTGCACGGTCTAAACTTGAAGGCTACAGGGAATAATTCAACATTTATTCAACAAACGTAGTCACAATCAAAATTGTGCAGACTGCTAACCTGGCCAAACACAACTACCCGTGTACGAACGAGACTGGAGGGTTTTGATGACAGGCGGTTTGAGTTAGTTTGGAAACTATGCAGCCGTGACTGAAAGGATACAAATGATCTTGGACCACGTTGAAAACTTTTCCATTATGCTGAATTCTACAACCCAATCAGCCGCAAATGTCTGCCTTCTTTGTTACAAGATATTGGGTACTTATTGAGAGTACTCCAAAGCGAATCTTTGAGATCCAGGTAAGCCTCACACACGAGTTGGCAACATCTTCCAGTATAGCTTAGATATTCCTTGGGAAACCTAGTCCTCAACTACAAAATAACTCGCATTCCATGTAATATTCTGACAGCAGTTTCCTTCTAAACGGTGGAGATTCCCCAATGAATCATTTGTTGAAAATGGATTACAACATGGCCCGGTTACGTTGCAGTTAGAGCCATTTCAGTGTTAGGTTGTGCTAAACTGGAACACACTACTTAACTGTGTGGTCATGGCTGAATCGGTTGAAAGATTTTAAGGGGTACTTGATATAAGTGAATATGTGTGGGAGGCAAGCTACACTGTATGTTGCGTAACCACTATTCCAGCCCGAAACAACAGGTCAGTTAATACTTGTAACTCAAGGTTTATTGTTTCAGTGTGTTCCAGTGCTCGCTGCTGACATGACTGTACACCAACAAATTTATTTACCTCCACCCACTATTTTTACATCTGCAAACCGTTCAACACAGTTTTCTCCGACCAGAAACAGGAACGTCAGCCACAGCTGTTTTTCCTTCCTGTAAATATCTATACGACTGGAAAATGCAATCAGGGCCATAGTACAACCAGAAGTGGCACATAATTATCACACTGTGCACGTCATTACTGTACTTTCAATTTGATATTGCTTGTTTCAGAACAAGCCGAGATAGAACTGGATGTGACATCGTTCATCAATTACACTTTCACAGATGGGTCTATGAATCGGTTACTGGTCATGTTTCTAGACCTTGGGCTATGTCCTGATATAGAGAAGGAGGCAGTGTGTGCTCGCGACTTGCCGTATTTTCACATGCTAACCCGCAGAAAATTCACTAGACCGAAACCAGTAAGGTAATCTTATATTGCTGTTTGTGTTTGTGCTCTCGATTGTTTGCATGAGATCTTCTGAATGCTGCCTATTCCTATGGTCGTCACCTAACTCTACTCAACACAATTCTATCGAGCCTGGCAGATAAGCTATTGAAGACAGCATTCGCTGATTGAGTGGAATATGGAAAATGGACTGATATGTTTAGAGTTTGCAATGGATGTTTAGATACGTGTGGAAAACTCGTAAGAATCACACCAGTGTTCTCATACTGTAGAGTGATCGTGATTTTGTTGATTAATCAGCCTTTTGCTAGTCGACTGAAAGCACGGAACTTGTCTTCGTAGACAGCATCGTAAATGAATTGATCAACAAGGATTCACTGCAGGAGCACTTACTGGTAATATTTTCCTCCCGAAATGACAGAATATTTCAAGATGATACTGCCGTTGCAGACCACTGATGCTGTATGGGAAACATTAATCGTTGTTACAACGGAAACTGCCCACTACGAGGCAGATGTATACCGAGTGTCTGTTCAGTTTTATTCCGAGTGTACTTCATTCTAAGACAGTGGTGTTCCTTATGAGAAGCACCAACGGATGAAGGGGATGCGTTTTGAGATTACTTAATAAAAGGTTCGGTGGTACTCAACAAAAACCACCATGACAACGTATGTGGAGAAACACGTTTACATACTTCAAAGTGGGCAAATCCTAAATGACAGTCGTGCTATTTTGATATCAAGTCTTAACCGGTTAATCAGTAACACCTGGCGTTGACCATTTATTTTACATGCGATTGCACATTTACATGTATGATTTACAACGACTGGATTTGGGAGATCATCCCGGTCATATTTGTTAAAGTGTGCACCGTAGAATACAGTTATAGTGAGCGCAGCTTTAGCAAGAAGTTCGTTAAAACAAGAAAATAATTCCAATCTGAAGAAATGGGTTGAAATGGATTTCATCTTCATGACGATGACCACCGCTATAAAAAAACTGTCACTTTGGTAAACATAGTGTGTATTCCGGTGTATATTTACTTTTATCAATAGCAAGTTTACCAGGTGAACCACATAGCCACATCTAATGCCACCTTGGTGTGCGCGTTTTTTGTGGTTAGTGTGACAGAATACGATTGCGCGATGTAAACAAGGGATTACAAAAGACCGAACCAAGGGTTATTAGTGTTGACTGGTAAAAACAGTCTCTGGATGGATGGCGCTCAGTCACGTTCTGTTAAGTTATCAGCGTTTGGGGGATAATGTGCCTTGTCTAGTAGGTGCCGTGGAGAGAAATGAAAGGACCGTCGCGAGAAAGACCCATACCATGACCTTATGACAAAGGTAAATGTGCGATTACTGAGGCTGATTTTTCAATAAACCACCCGAAAGGAACCTTCTGTCTCGCGTCATGCAGAAAGAGATCGCACAGTTCATAGATTCACTCAGGCACAATCCGAAATTATCAAGTTGTTCGTCGTGATGAAACCCCCTTTTGAACGATTTATTGTATGATTTCGCAGTCCTCATTATAACAGCGTTCTACTACCGTAGCCTATAAATGGAGTGAACCAACTTTTACCGTGTGAAGTAGATACATGATTCATCATCCTCCATCCACAGTTCAGCAGACTGCCAAGCGTTTTGTACTGGCTGGTCAACATATAGAGTTTCACGGAATTGTGTTTTGTGCAATAAATGCACGTAGATCGCAGGGTATGAGAGTAAACTGTACTCCGGATGAACGGTCATTAGTCATGTGAGGTCAAAATAACTGTTCACTGGGACTCCCTCAAAACATCCAGTGGATTTATTTGCTCAGAACCAGCGGTTACCCAGACAGTGCACGCTGACAAACTGTGAAGGATCCAAACGAGGTCAATGCAGATCATAATAGCTGCTTTTGCCTGGTCTGTGCAAACTGAGTGTCGCAAATTTCCTACCCACCTTCTGTTCCAACCGTACCTCATCCCATTAACTGCCCCTGTGTGTAGTAAAGGTCTTGCAAATCATGGTACAGCCATCTTCTTTGCAATTTTCTGAATTTCATCTTATCAGTGAGGTATGTTACCAGCGCTGTTCGCTGAACCTAACTTGACTTAAAACATCCTCTCCGAGAAATTTGGGAACATTTGACACCAACCTATTTCTCTTCGTCTCATTTATTTGTAACCAAGCAAACGTCACTCGTCTTCGTTTGGTCACACCACGCCGAAGAAAATGAGCGGTTGACATGCTCATGCATAATTTGTGAGCCACACATTTGAACTTTCTTTACTGCACTTGCACTCGCTTGGTTTCGGTGACGTGGAACACCTGGTATAAGCAGATGTGCCGAATGCGTCGTAGGCACAATCAGCTCATCTGAACGTGCCATGTAGCATCTACAGCAAGGAATATGAGCCATGGATAAGTATCTACTGACACATGCCGGAGGCATAAACTCAGCTAAGATCGACTTCGTCGTGTATCCCTCGACAGAGCTGGCACAAGAAGACAGAGATATTTTATTTACTATGTATATCAAAATTTTTATGGCGGGAGCGGTAGCCATAATGATCGCAAAACCTATTAGATAATGGTGAGAAACAAGTTGCCACAAAGTTTTGTTGTTGTGGTGAAGATTTTGCTATAGAAACGTTGGTTACAGTGACGTATTCGGATACTTGTGATTCCTAGGCCCATTTATGTTGAACTACTCTTAAGGGTATCTACTGTGTACCGACTCCACTGATCTAACAGACTATCGCCCGTTTAAACAGAAGAGTTCTACCTTAACAGGTATTTCTGATGTGATCTCCATCTAACCACAACTTCAGATGGCTTAATATGTATCATGAAACGTCACGTTTATATTGTCTGTCAATCAGAAACTGAACGAATCAAGAACATTATCCACAGCTCGACGTTATTCGTTGTTTTCTTTTTTTATCCTCGTGTTGCATAATTTCGCTTATCTGGATGACGAACTGTAAACTCAATCAGGACATGGTGCATTACAGTTCATTTTTGTGAGCACTGTTTAGTGAATTGTATAGATGTTGATCACCAACCAATGGGACGCTCAGAGAAAGCTATCTTAGTATTGACCAACACAGTAAAAGATGATGTACATTTTAAGATGAAATCTTACGTACTATTTTCAATTCAGAACGTATAAAATTAACTTGGAACAGATCGGCGACGATAACAGAATAGCACCTGAACCTGTTCTAATTTCAAGTTTTCTGTTAGCTGTAATTGAATGTACAGCTAGTATAACATCGATACACTTAAACAACAGTGTACTTATAATGAACAAATACGTGTAAGACGTGAGAGTTATTTGGTATGCAACCAAGTGCTAACAAATTAACCTAACACGTGATCACGACCTTGTTTCATAATCACACTTAATTAACGAGGCAGCCATAATTTCTAAAAACAGACGGCATATGCACAGATGTTTATGATCCTCACAAATTCCGCAATAGGAACAGTACAGTGAGAGGATAGAGGAATAGACTCGGCCAAATCTTTGATCTACAGCAATGAACGCACTGAAAAATTCGCAATAACACACCTACATTGGAGGTGAACGGAGACCACAAATATTGCTGGCATCAATATACAGGGAAGGATCCGTTGTTGCTGACACCATCCATACACGTGTACCATTGATAGGCGTGCTGGCTGACGTTTTGACCATGCAGCTGACAAGGTTAGGGTACATTATTAAAAACTTTTATGATATATAGACCAGTGTATTGTGGGGTGGATTGGGTTTTGATGTATTGCACATTGCAGTAGGCAGAAATTTTTCGTGGTGATGAATTGGTTTCTTATGCTACGTGCTGTGTTGTGACTATGTTCTCCAAAATGGAGACATTTCGGAACCAGACATTAATTTCAGCTAATTAAATTATTCATTATAGTGGCGCGTTTTCTAGCGGATTTCTGTGATGTATATTATACACGTGTATACGCACACATATGTACATGTGTGTACGTTTTTAAAACCGTTTGATTTGGTTTTATAGTGTTGTTATGACATTCTAATTGTGGCATACGACCTCCCAGGTGACAATGTCTGCGGTTAGTGATTGCTCGAAATTGCCAGTGTACTTCAGTTGGTCACATGTATTGGACACATACGTGAACCATTGCCACTCTCCTCATGTTAATTTCCATGCTAGTTGTCACCCATGTGTGCTGCATTTCATCTTTCAACACGGCTGGACTTTTTGATCGTTCCTCAACACTCCAGAAATAAACACAATGTGGTCAATACCCTAAAGAAGTCCAGCAACGTCAGCACCACTGTGTAGTGTGGGTTACACACCTCCCCCTTAAGAACACGTCACCCTGTTCATTGTTTAATAGGGTTCCTGGCTAATTGCACTATTGCAGCAGGAAATGCAATACAGTTCTCAGAAATTGATACACAAACGCAACGACGTCATTCGTCCACTCTTCCTCGTTTACGGGGAAGAACTGACCTTTTTAGCTGTTATTTCATTTTTGTGCCATCACGGATGAGGGTGTCGATTACAGGTTGAACCCTCCTAACTGATGTCATTGTCAGGGTTGACAGTAACATAGTTAATGAAGAATATTGTGTGTCTGGTAATCGTCCGATTGTTTCATATACATATTTAAACTTATGACCAGCCTACTTGTGCCTTCAAATGAGAAGCAAGACAGTGTTGATATTTTCACCGCTGTTATGTATTAACAACTGACGAGAACATACGAAATGGTATTAGCATCTTGCAAAACCAATCTTCTGATTTCACTGTTCAAAGTGTTGATATTGCCGAAAAAACTTGGGTTTTAGGTAACATCGAATGATTGCCATGGTTACATCTCTGTTGGGCATTCTTTGACTGCTTAGATCATACTAACAAAAAATGTCCATGCCGAAATGTTGGAATGACAGTGGGTATCGGATATAATTCAAAATTGACTCAGTTGAACAAAATTCCGCAAAATCGTCCCGAAAGTTGTGGTGCCTATTGAAGTCACCCACTACCAGCATAACTCGTTCATACAGCTTCAAGTGAGAAGGATTTTTCTTATAATTATCCTTCATCTTACTTTGTCTATCATGAGTCATATGCACCTGAAATTTCTCATTATAGGCAAGTCCAAGGGTAATATCTATGTTTCGTCTACTTATTAGGACATATGGCTGTAAAATCATGAAGACAGTACACTATTTTCCGTAACTTGATCGTGCCGTCAGTATTCATGCGCGCGTACGTACAAACAGTCAAACGTCCATCCTCATCTATTTCGTCTTACTTGAGACAGCTCATTTAAATGACAAATAGTCGTTGAAAATTTGGTCTGGACAACTTTAAAAAGCGGCGAAAAACCGTTCTTCTAATGATTGGAATAGTTAGTTGCTTTGGTTGTTTAGTTGCCTGGTCTCGCTCGTATGATCCGACGCCTTTGGGACTAACTGACTTTCGGGCGAGCTCAGGGTTGCGTTTGCATGTATTTATATCAGACGGAATGAAGGCAAGTGGACTGGACAGTGACTCTAAAGACGGCAAACGTAAATTGGAAACGTAACTGATTTTTCCTGTCTAGACTAGTTCTTGTCCGGTTAAGCGGATGCGTACGCTTTACTCGGGTTCAATTTAGTGTGCTTTTAATTACTAAACCCATTTTGTCCCCAGTAATGTTGTCTTCCATAAAAAACATTGATTCTATTGGAGTCTAATTTGCGTAAAATAACGGACTTAAAAGACACAGGGCACAAGATTACGTTTTTGAATTTCAAAATTTAGTGCGAATATTCCGAATGATTGTCTGGAGACAGCTTCACATTTATATTCTTAATTATTCGCAAGCTTTGGACCTACGTCAACTTAGTAGTTTAGTTTGTGTCCTCTGCCTCGTTTCAATTTTCGCTCAATGTTTCTAATGCTGTACATATTCTTACTTAGTATGTCTCGGTGCAGTGAAGACTATGTGAAGTAAAAATTTCAGTGAACCTTTGATCAAATCACTGTGTTGCTTCGATCAATTTTTACAACAGCACCTTCAATAAACATAGATGCCTCAACGACCTCATTTTCGAGGACATTTTTGCGTTACTTTTTCGAACACGCACGTCTCATTACCCTACAACTTACAGTTTGTGAATAATTTCTTTTCAAAGTTAATTGACACGAAAACTAACACAATGATCATTCTTTCCCCGAAGGCATGTCTTTGGCCTAAGTGTGCTAATGAGTCTGCTCTAGGCCAAGTAACTTATAAACCACGGGGTGAACAGCCGCTTAATCCTGGTTGAAATTGTGTTCATTCCCGTCTAAGAATTAGTACAACAGCGCTACAGTGCTTATTGGTTAAATACACGACACATTCCTCATTGTTTGAGTTGAGTGCTGATTTGTCAACCAGAGCGGTAGGTTCACATATTTTGCTAGTGCTAAGTAATCCGTTAAATCAAATGATGTCACTTGACACAAATACTGTTGTTTTGAGATCAGTAAAAATGACTCAGGGGTTCATCGAGAGGTTTTTCCACATCAGTAGCAAGAATTGTGTCGGTCTTTTGAGCTGAATCCCTTACGTTTTAACTTCACTTTTGTGGATGTTAACTACAAGAAGTTAGGTCACAGAATGTCATTCTATGGATTACTCACAAGGTTCCAGTTAGAGGAGCAAAATACACCGAGATCTGTTAATTCATTACAACATAATGTAGCTTGTCATGCCGGTGGTAAGCTTTATACATTCTAAGGAGTGAACCTGCTGATTTTAGAGCCCGATATATGAACCTAAATTGTTTTTCTGGATAAAACTCATCGCGTTACACAGGCGGTTGACCTCTCACCCGATGAAGCAAAATTCTAGGACAATAAAGCCGGGAATCAAAAGATGAAAACATTTATTGCATTCACAAAATTCTAATAGTTATTTAATCGGAAGCAGATGCAATTTGAATGTAGGAATGAACGCGGACCTAACATTTTGTATGCGAAACGCTGATGTGTGACATTATACAGGAAAGTTTGGGATTCAATCGCCGAACGCCGGAGCATGTTGTAGGCGCGTATATCGCCAATGGCACGTTTAGATAAAAAATCGTGTGAACGAAAAACGCGATTACACCCAATAAGCGGACGGAAACAATTGTCCACGCTAGTTTATGCACAACGTGAAGGTATTTCGCATATCGTACAACAGACACACTGCGGGCGTTTCCAGGTTATCATACACCCTCCACCTAGAAGAGTATTACGCACTCATCTTTTCACTTTACATACGGTGCAACTATGACTCGCCACCCTTGAGCTTGTGTGGTTGACATTGTACCGGTTGACACACAATGATCTCGCGGGCAAAGAAGATCTGATGCTAACGGTTCGTAGCAAGCGTCTACCCGTATATCCTTACTTACGAAGTTGAAAAAAGGTGAAGAAATTACTCAAGAGATACATATGCAATGTCCCAATTTCTAAATGTAATCAACCTACAGCTTAGGCGAGCATTAAAGACGGAAAACATGTTTATAACTAACCAGCTTGCTTAGTGAACTGTTGGAAACGAGGACTCGGGTCGGTTGTGTTTTTGACACACTCAAAAAGATGACGATTTGTCTAAAAGATGTTTGTGAAAAAATGTCAAGTTACCTCCACCTTGTTTCTTAAAATGCGTGGTTGTTGCTGGAATCCACAGCAAATCAGGTTGTCTCGCTACACTGAGGCAAGGTCATTCCAAAACGGTTCGTGGTCTGGCTCTGGGAGCCTGAATAATCTAAGTCAGCTCGTCACTCCTTTCGAGATGAGCAAGCTTGAAATATCAAACGCTACCAGTGTGGTAAATACCCCGACACTCAAAGCTGAAAGAGTACATCTTTCGTTGAAATATCGTTCGAAAGGTCGCTTGAGTCATCCGTAAGAGCAAACGCGTGTGCGCCGTCGTGTGGATACCATGGAACAACAATCTTGTGGCTTTCTTTTCGACTGCTCACTAATCGGAGATGACTCATACATGATGCGAAATGCTTGGCATAGAAAACGTCATGATGAAGACCGTCTACAGTAGGAAAGGGTTAATCTTCATGAAGTGGCAGCCATTGTTCTCACAGAATATCGGGGCTGCAAACGTGTCGGCTTACCGTGAAGGCTGCACGGATGTCAGCCTTCTGTTGAGTGAGTTGCACTGATGGCCATAAGAGCCGCCCTTAATTTTTGACGAATTTATCCGACCACGCCGTCTACAGCCGGGTAGTTCACAGCTATGTGAATGCAATGGCACTCGGACGCATTTGCCGCCTCCGCTAGGCATTTACTTCTAATTTGAACAATGCAGTCGATAATCATGGTTGTTGTGAAACTGGAAGGTGCTACCCAACGTTCATCGAAAGAGCGCGTATCTGTTTCAGAACCGATGTCATGTGTTTGAATGTCCTCTGATCATCCAATGACAAAGTCTGTCATGGGTATGATAAGAATCATGAAAGTGGCAGATGACCTACGTCACTTAACATGAAGATAGACAATGCTGACAATACTATGGGAGACTGACCACTTGAGGTGGACATGTGATGGTGGATTTTAACTTGCTGACACGCTACGCATGATCATACACAGGTGTGGAAGTCGTTTTATGTGTTGTACAAAACGCATCCACAACAGATGGACCTGGCAGTTGACCGAATACCAGGATGGGCATTTTTGTGCAGCTTGTTCAGCATGCGACATCGAAAGGCTAATGGCACAACTGAAAGTGGGTGTCCCACCAAAGTATCTTTTAAATTCACTGTAGACACATTCATCGGCGGTATACCTGCAAGACACAAAAATTCTTGCTATTGAAAAGAAAGAAAGTCAGTTTCCGTGTGTCGTGCGTCGAACAAGCTCATAAGTCAGTGCAGTCGTGACCGACAAGTATTGCTACTCATGATAAGGAATAAGCAGAAAGTTTGCTTCCACCAGAACTGTCATTCATTTGCGGTAAATTGTGTTGTGAAATCAAGGTAGCTTACCTTCCCTGTGGAAAGCTCAGATAGGGCCGATTGCGTTTGTGGTCAGTGAACATCATTCTAACGATTTTCGAGGGCGAATCGAAGTATCGAATGGCTAACTAGATACTTATTAGCCCACAATCGGAATTGCTCTGTTTGAATTTTTCGGTTTTGGTCTCCACAGCACACTTACAAACTGTCGGAGTATGGCATCAACAGCTACGTCGGAAGCGTCGCTAGCTATGCTGAGAGTGGCCCTACTGTCAGAGTGTTACAGCATTACTTTGGCAGTTAGTACGCCTATGATATGTTTGTAAGACTCGACAGCCGCTGCTGACCACTTGG
The DNA here is from genome assembly GCA_008508345.1 of Paragonimus westermani. Classification (NCBI taxonomy): domain Eukaryota; kingdom Metazoa; phylum Platyhelminthes; class Trematoda; order Plagiorchiida; family Troglotrematidae; genus Paragonimus; species Paragonimus westermani. The sequence continues at coordinate 31,519 of QNGE01005492.1, forward strand.
CGTTACCGTTGGTATGGTGAGTTAGTCGATCAGAAAACAAATCGGCTGGGCACGTTGCCTAACAAGCTAATAGCTGGCAGTTGACCAGGCTTTGTAGGAAGTGGAATTCACAGATGACCTGCACTCTGTCAGTTAGTGATCGGCGGCCTCAATCAACGACGTGGTACCCCAATAACTTGATTTGTGGCTAGTCAAAGTTGCACCTTCCCGTGTTAACAGTGAGGCTAAATGCTGCAAATCGCTCGCAGACCTGTCAAAAGTGATTTTGACGCTCTTCTTCAAATGTTTTCGCAATCAGCTCATTGATGTGTGGATGGGCGAAGTCCATGCCGTTTGTGACTCGCTGAATTTTTTAACTGGTATCTTTAAAATCTAACGATGTGCGTGGAACTTTGAACAAGCCGGATGTTACAACCACCTTTGTTTTCAGCATACGGTTGGCTGCGACGAGGATCTGGTAGCAAGCACAAAACAGGCGGACTGTCGCTAACACGCGTGTTCTTATATAGACAGAAAAGGCAGAAAAACCTTTTGAACGGACTGACGATATCAAACTCGAGCATTTGCTCTATTCTAAGCAAAGGAATTTGACGACTGTTGTCAGGTCACTTGTAAAGATATGGTGTTCATTTGGGTTGCAACAACCGGGATATCGAGGCCGGCTGCTGAAATATGGTAGAAGATTGTTCAACGAATGAGACGTTAACATCTGCATATTCATTGTGCCTTAGGTAATTGGTTGCAGTCATGTTAGCCATTGTCCCGATAACTGATAGGTTTATCTCATAGCCAACTATTTGACGATGTCGTGTGTCTACTCGTTGGCTGAAATGCTTGGGGAACTCTGTACCAATGATTGGCATTTGGACGTTTGAGCTAGTGAAAATCTATCAAACAGTGTGGTCAAGGTCCAAATTCGGTGTACGGTGATACTGACCATGAACAATAGTTGACGTATTGTTTGTCACACCTAAAGTTGGCTGTGTCTGTGTAGTGCGGATGCGCGACTCCGGTGGAACGGCGCTGATATCTGTAACAGTATTATGAGGTAGCAAACTCCAGTTACACTGTTTTAAGTAAAAAAAAGTAGTGGAACACGGAGATGAGCAGCGTTGTTCACTGCAACATGTTGGCCGACCGGTTTCTCTGGCACATTTGGAGAAGTAACAGAGGCTGAGACAGAGCGGAGCACAGCTACCAAACTGCTGGTGGTACCAGTGGTGGTTGCAGTTAGCATTCGCTACAGGCTCCTATAGAGGTCCAGATCCAGAGCGAGGTGGTCGCTGGTTATAACTACCGGGTCAAGCACACGGGTGAGTGCTTTGTTCACCAAAGGTCTGAAGTTAACTTTTGAGCCCGTCCATACGGTAGGCCAAGAGTGGCAGTGCTTCCGGCGATAGCGCGTGCATTTTGGAAACCTGCTGCCCGTATGTCTCCCAGAGGCGGTTGATGATGGCTGTCTTACTTCAGGGTTGACATCAATAAGGATCTGCATGCTCTCAGGTGAGCGCTGAATACAGGTTTTTAAAAGCGAATTTTCAAGCGACATGAAATAGGCCTAGCGTTCCAAGTAATATGGCAGCTGTGGAGAATTCTGATCTTGCTAAGCAGCTGAATAGTGCGTTGAATCCCAAACGAGCTAATGGGCTCGAAGTAAGCTTCTTTGACCTGATCCTGAAGGTTGACTGAGCTAGGCAACTGCCTTATTTCGTCCAGGTCATACAAGCTGAGTCGAGAGGGCGGCGACCATGTGATGGAACTTTATCATTTCTGTGGCTGTCTTTCACAATTACCAAAACGAGCTCTAGCACTTAGAACCAAAGTTGTGCTGTGATAAACGTCTGTCCTGGCACTATGCAAGAAAAGCAATGAAAATTACAGTAGTAAAAATTAAATAAGTGAAGATACAAAACATAACGACTGGTAATAGAAGCAAAAGGTATCCGAGAAAAATGGCTAAACTCTCAACTCTGTCTATTTTGATGAGCAGTGGCGGTTAATCAACAATTGTTAGGTGTATGCGATCATGATCAGACTTAATCTGTAAACAGGAATGGGTAGGGGAGTTGGCTTATATTATACAAGGTTTCGCCAAAACGCTTGATGGCGTTGATGATCGAGGCTTGCCGCAGGACCACAAGATCCAGACTTCGAACGCACGGAGAGGCCGGAATTATGAGCTGGTGTTTTCAGATATACTGTAAACAGCGGACAGAACGTTCGGATTATCTCAAGATATCTACAAATTGACAGGTTTTTATGGAGTCTGCGCCGACTGCAGCAGATGAAAGCAAATGATATCCACGTATCTCAGCGCACTCAGCTGACAGGAACTTCTTTCCAGAGTTTATACAGAATTACCAAGATACACAGCTTTGCATTCCTGCTAACAGTAACATTCAACGTGCGTAACTCATTCAAGCACGCTGCTGCGAAATATGCCCGTTAGATGTCTGACCCATTTGAGAGAAGCACTTGAAAAATACGGCTGAAGAGATTTTAAAGCGGTTATTTCCCCGGTTGAATTTCGAACACTCAAGTAAGAATACACAGAGTGTACTTCACAGACATCTAGAAGGTGGTCGAAATCGTTAGTACCATGTCAAATCTCGGTGCGTCTGATGAGAATATATTAAAGTTAGCTGTTCCTTTGCTAACAGCTTATACCTCAAGGGAAAACACATAACTCTTTTGTGACAGCAACGCATGATATTGGGTTAACGTTGATCTCCTTGCAAGGAAGCCGGGGTTATCATTTCCACTTAATGTGGTTTCACTTTAACCGCGAGGTATATCACCAGACTGATGGTATTGTTATAAGCTCAGCTTCAGGCTCAGTCATGAGAGAAACTAACCAGTTCGACGACACGCTCATCGGTATCAAAAGTAAGCGGGTGAATTCTGAGTCGTAGACAGCATTTTAATATGGCACCTCAAAACATTATTCTTAAGTTGGGACTAAAAACCATTGAACGACTGCAGCTCTTAGAGGTGAAAATGGTAAGTGGATGAGGAGGCTTAATGCAATGAACTGTAAATAAGATGGCATTCCGGAACAATCAATTTGTATACTTTCATCTGCTATTTGGTCTTGAAGAAGACTTTGTGGATTGTTTGACTAACAAAGCAAACAGGAGCGACAACGAAATCAGAACTGGGTAGTTTACTAGATATTACCACTAGTGGTGCCTACCCGTGGATAGATACAACACAAGCATTCAAAAGAGACTCACGTTATTCTTAGTAGACGCCAGTGTTAAGAAGAAACGTACACGATATCACTGTTCACAATGGATACAGCAGCTGAACATATAGCACATCGCACCGAATAAAGCGAGCAGAAATACCTATATTACTGCTAAATTCTGATATGGTATTCCATCAAGAATGGACCGTGTCTTATAATCTGGAAAACAATATGCTTAACTAAGCCTTCTTTCTCTCAGTCTGTTAAGTTGATAGATCGTTTGATTTAGCTTACATAGATAGCATTACAAGCTGTTCATCTAAAAGTCTTTGTGAACACCCTCCTGCGTGACTACGCACTTGGCTGCAGAGAACGTCAACCATGCTGGCCCATCTAGTCGACTGTGATAGAGGCACAGACATGAAGTGGCTGCTCGCACTGTCTATGTTTCATCGATCACCGTATCACGATAGATCAAATGGCGTAGCCTGCTTACAGCCAACTGGCAACAGTCTGGTTATGTCGAGCACAAACACCCAGACCACGTAACAAACGAATACACACTATCCTTAAATTTATTTTGTCTATGAACATGACCACAAAAAAGTCGCGGATCAAAGTTATCTAATCGCGTTGCCACTAGTTTCATTCTTAATCAGCACATTCTATTTACTCACCTAATTTTATATAATGATACCAACCATAAACGAGAATTTACAGAAAATGTTTCAGCTCCTAAATATTCTTCACGAGTTTAAAGTAAATTTTTCATTAACTTATATTCCACGTACCATCTGAGTCAGTTATTCACGATGAATAGTTTCGGATGGTTGCGGCATATGACACAAAAAGCTTTCGTAATTTGTCATCTTTATAGTCGTCTAAAAACTCTAATGTCTCGGCTTTCCCTTCGCAGAAGCCTTTAGCTGAATCGTTAAGTAAGAGATATCAGAAACAAGTTCCTCACAAGTTCTTCCTTGGCACATAAGTTTAACATAGGACGTACCTAGTTGATACGTACTCTTTAAACGGTCAAGCCTGGAGCGCGAGAACTAGCTAAATCAGCGCACCTTGACTCACCTTAGGTTGTCTACTGGAATAAACCATACAGACATTTGATAATATAAGTACGGAATATAAAAAGTCTATTTTCAATTTCCGCACTATGGTTGGATCCATATGTACAAGCAATAGTAAGGAAAAGGTTTTATCGCGTAAATTCCTGACAAAAGTGTGTACGAAATGAAAATTACAGACAACAGGATCAACATGTACGGTCTTCATCGTTCACTGAGGGGGTTCGCGTTGACAGAAGTCTACAAAATCTACGAGACACCATTAGTATGAATGAAGAGACTGCTCGCAAAGTAGCTGTCACGGATGATGTAAATTAACGAGATTTTATAATTTTCTAGTTATGTGAATTATGTGGGCGGCCTTTCTATTAAAATTCTTTCTGTTCAACTACCTGTGTGTTAAGCCGGTGAGTAACAACAACCTATTTGGCGAAAACCCATTTAGCTGTAATTATCGTGCGTGCATGAACTCAGTTTGAAGAAATTCTGTTTGCCATATGAACAGAAGTGACGATTCTGCTTGTATTCATGTTGCAATGAAATAAGATTAAATTGTTCGTCTCATTTCAAAATTTGATTTGTTCTAGATTGTTCACGTTTGACAAAACTTTCGTGGCGTTGTTACGAAGAATTATGAAATAGTTCACGGAATTTCTACGTTCGCCAATGGGTTGGACATAGCACGTTAGCACACTAGTGTTATATAGTGCAGGAAGACGGTTGTATCACGCGGAGATTAGTTTAAGTGCAGTCTAAAGGCGTCTTTTTATTTTCAAAAATTTTCAGATGATTATACATGTGCATTATTCTGCTTTGTTTTACTAAACATTCGCCATATTTGAACCCTTCTTTAAAGCCATTATCAAGTCATTGTAAGCTCGAATATCAATAACTGAGTAGCCTTGTTGTCGGATTTTTGAAGTATTCGCATTAAAGTCGTACAAAACTAAACCAATTACCAGTAGGTCATCCGAATTGCTTTTTGCGTACTGGTTTTGGAAATCCAGCTGAACATTCTGTCTTTTTATCAAGCATGTGTGAGCACTGCAGAGGCGCGTTGGACAAAAAACCATACAGTGTGTACTTATTTTTGCACAAGCAGTATTTATACACACCACATGACTGATTGTTGTGTAACTAATGCACTGATTTACATTTTACCAAAACCGGTTCACATTAACAGACTTTGTACCGGGTTGCTTAAAGTGTTAATCAGTATGATGGGTTAACTTGCGTTTAGCTAGCGCTCTTTAATGTACGAGATCAAGCTGTTCACTTTTGACTACTTTCATTATAAACTGTATTCACTGCAAAAGGTGATCTCTAGCTTTCAATGAAGCTTCTTGGCGTAATGAACAAAAGAATCTGTTCCAGTGTGGTGCAGCTCGTTGCTCTCCTTTCAGCTCTACAATGCTTCCAAAGCAAGCTGCTATGAAGGGACGAATGCCGAATCGGTTTGTCTTGCTAACATGCTCACAGAAAATCATAGGTCGTATACAAACGTGAGAGTATACAGCATGTCTGAGCAAATTATTATTGAGCACCTTATAAAACTCACAGACAATTTATTTTATATAATCTGAGCAACATTGCTGTCGCGTCCCCCACCCAGACGGACAGGCGGACTAGGCGTGAACATCCGAACCACAAGGCCGGAGGTAGCTAGTGAGAAACGTTAAGTACTGATTAGAGGCGAACCGTGACGGAATAATTATGTCAAGAGATATGGGTGGTTGGTTGTACACCTGAACCGAAATTTCTGTTTCGTCAAAAGAACACGGTTATGTTCACATGAGAGTACCATATGAATGCGAACAGCGATCTCTTCTGATGCATTGCACAGAACAGCACGATCAGTTGAGTGACGAGCTATCACTGTGGATATCTGGAATACTAGTCTGTTCGATCGGCTCCACTATGACAAGACGAAGTGGACCCCAGATCGCGCAGATAATATAACCCTTAAAACTTGGTTCTCTTTAACGAATTCACAAAATACTAGCAGTATTGAACAAAAACTACAGCGTCCCAACGAAGTTGCACTGCTTTCTTGTTACCTATCGATGAATGTGCTTCAGCAGTTTCATGTTACTTCCGCAATAGTCAACAGACTGACTCTCCTCGACACGACCTGACTGACATCGCCCCACTACTTTACCCCCACTGTGTGTTGTGCATGCTAATCTACACAAGATTAACAAGTGAGATGCAGTCTAAATGTCAGTACACAAAATCTCTGATGTCCTATTTTTGCACAACCTTAAAGAAAATGCAGCAAAATGTTGGCAATCAAACAACTGAGCCCCAACACATCGAATCGGACTGATGAGCACTGTCCAGTTGAAGGGCGTAGGGAAGAATTTCGGGCTTTCCGTAATCAATTGCAAAAGTAAGTGTACCACATTTCTACGAAAACAGTATGCTTCGTGGTGTGGCCTGTTGGTTGGAAGTATTGTTATCCGACGGTTTACTTCTCGGTCATGCTAGGTATGCGCACCAAAGACGAGCTCCAAAACGAGTGAAAACTCAGTATAGTGCCTCAATTCAAGAGGGGTTAGGTGAAATGTCTGTAGAAAAGCCAGAAATTATGATCACTTGACCACCGTTCGTAAAAGTTCCAGAGGTTTGCATGCTACCGTTGTGAAGCATCTTGTTAGAATTATGCTGGCAGCTCACTGCTTCCCTTTTTCAATCCATTTGCCATGCGTTAGCAGCCGACCAGAGAAGCTCCGTTTCATTCAGGCCGTCGTAGGCTCAGTAGCACCTGCATGATCCACGGATGATCTCTGTCCTAATTTTCACACTGAATTCTTGGACTCAAAAGCATAGAGGCATCATCTAACGCATATGATGAATGTTCGGATTGACTTCTTTTTGGACACATCGTTACGGTTTANACTAAATTCTTGGACTCAAAAGCATAGAGGCATCATCTAACACATATGATGAATGTTCGGATTGACTTCTTTTTGGACATATCGTTACGGTTTAACCGGGAGGTGAAAGTAAGCGACTCTCTTAGCGACTACCAAACATGCTCTAATGAGTTGATTATATTTCTTGGATGTCAGTAAATATTACGAATGTACAAGGTCGGTTTCTTAATTTTCAAGTCCTCAGAGAAAGTGTCCATCAAAATTCAGTGCTGAACAACACACCGTTTAATGCTTGACATTATGCATGGACATATGCGGATTGCGAAAGCCACTTTGACTGACGAAGGTGGCGTTTGTCATCTGTTACCTTACAGACTTTTAATTCGACGGAGAAGACTTTCTCATATTTTAGGAACTCCTTAAAGTTTCTTATTTGAGGAATTAACAAAGATACACATCTGTTTCAGTGCATATTACATTATTTAAAAATCTTTATAATTCACGTCTGACTTTTTGGAAACGAAACAGTATAGTTGCGGAAATCTACGCTGTTGTGCCGTTTGTCTATTTGGCACATCAGAAATTGGAGAAACGCCCCACAAACACCAACCAAGTTTACCGTCAGAGCTTGGTTCGTTTCCGTTCGTCTCGGAGTTACAACCACCGGTTTCTTAAGTTTAAGAAGCTGATAAAGCTGAAACTCGGAATTAAGTATTTTGCTTGCAGATGGCCTTCATCAACGCAAGTGATGCTGACAGTCGACTGTTGCGCAACTAAAAGTATGAACTTGTTTGATAGACATCCCACCTGTTCAAGTTCTATCAGGAGACAGCACTGGCGACTGTGTTTTCCTTGATTGATTAGGCAAAATTGGCTGACCACTGTTCCACGGGACGCCACTCTGATAGATCTTCTTTAACTCCACATTTGTAAGGATCAGCAAAAACAAATCTACTGACAGACAGCGTATGAATTAAAATAAACCACGGGCTTTACCTCGAAGAGAGCAAATTGAAATACGCCATATCTCACACTTTTGGAATCGTGTATGATCTGTGAAATGCAGCTTGAAGAAAATCTTGAAAACTCTCTTGGGTGTGGGTTTGACTGTTTCAATATCTTGTATGAGAGGCATTTAACCTAGTTTATTAAAAGAATCCATAAATGTCTGGAGGACGTTGTAGTTCAATTTACACTTTTTCTCTCAAGTGATTGCCCACAACCTTCTAAAGAAAATAGTAGTATGTCCTTAACAGGCTGCTATTTTTCGAATGAAAGTCCAACATAACGGAAAATATTGATCTAACACCGAACGACATGGTGTGATGAGATGAAAATATGTGGGAGGTAGCCAGAGACTGAAAATAGTTGCATCGCAGTATTTTCACTCCACTTCACTGATTACGAACGTTGCGACCTGACCGGTTAACGGTATGACTGGCTCAAGTCTTATGGAGAAACTTCCATACTGCATCCGGTTTTCCTTTAGTTGGCAACTGTTTCCAAAAAGGAATGCAGCTTTTTTTATCTATCAATTGGTATAAGAGTCTGGGAGAACATATTCAACCAATGGATATCGTGTTTTCAACTTTATCCTAACTTTCAGTACGGGTCGAGCTTGTCACTTGCTGATATATAGTTCTAAAAAGCCCGACTGTATCGATCAGAACCACGATTACCAAATCGCTGGAACGATGTAACCGTGAGACATGAATCAGGCGGTGCATACTTGTATTGTTGAAAAGAATACGTACCAGTGTACAACATTGATTTGTGCACAGAGTCAGCTGACACAAAGTGCGTGGTTAACAGTAGCTTACATTTGCCGTTTATGTTGATCAGGTGAACGGCAATTGAAACCAACTGTTGCCAGACTTTTCCTTGTTTTAAAACTGACTGGATCCTTTTTCCATAGTCAGACATGCAACTTTCACCCTTTGAAACGCCGTCTACAAATACAAATGTGAGTTAAGAAGTTTCACGGGAGTGGACCTCTGCTTGAAACCGGAAGTTTCTAACCCCTACCGTAAACAGCTTAAAAAACAGACGCTGGACAACAGACACCCAGAAGGAGCTGAAGCCACCATCCAGAAGCAACAGCTGATGACATAACAAATGAGTAAACCGATAACATTGTTATAAATTTTCCATTAACTTGGAACATACGTTTTCTTAGGCAAACCAAGCAACGCAATCCTGTTTTATACTTACCAAATGAACTAGTTGTAGTGTTGATGTTGACCTGGTTGCAACTAACCAGTCTCCAAACTTTGACTGCTTTCACCTTGTATTTTGGAACGTTATTTATAAGGCAGCCTCGGTCAATGTGTCGGTGATTTGACAACACGCACAACAGGTTGATCATAAAGATGTTCAGGTACACTCGCTTGTGAATACTGTTTACCGTACTCTGGTACTGTCGCGAGGAGAGGCAGTAATTGTCCTGCTAAATGTAATCGATGACTCCATAACCGGGATTTCTCTTCAAGTTGAAATCATAAATCGATAAACATTTCTAGTTTTATTTCACCTATTGGTTATTAGTAGGAGACTTCAGCTGTTCAGAGAAAAGCGCAAACAGATCCCATAGCCTGTCTCATTAGAAAGGAAAGAAATGGACGAGTTTTTCTTTAATTTACCCATGTATTTATGTGCATCCTTACCCTGACCGAATGTCGGACTTCTGCTGACTCGTTTCATACACATCTGAACATTCAACTTTACGCAGCCAACTACATGCGATTGTGACAGATTATTCACTAAATGGTCGGATGCGTTAAATTCTCTGTTAACCCCAGTCGATGGCCTCACGACTAGGATTCGCAGGCAAGCTGAAGTCACAGAACTCATTTTGTTTACTCATAAACAGTAGAGGATTCTACTTGGACATCACTCATTGGTTGCATCTCACTGGTCAACATCACCGTTTCCAAAGCATGTAGACCAGTGTTTCAATCCCAGTTGAGACCGAAGATACCCCACTGAGCTCTAACGAGAACAAAACTGGAGTAAGTGGTCCGTTTTCGAAAGATTCGTACCAGAAAGGTTTATCCGAATCCAAAAGCTGCGATTGACCGTGAGCTGTGCACAACTTATGTCATAGTTACTCATTATTTCCCTAAACCATCAGTAATTTCCTACCCACGTGATACCTCCATTTGAGGCAGATTCAGGAAAGATATCACAAATGTGTCCTGGCAAATGGCTATTTTTCGACAGCGTATTTAATGTCTTGACTTCTAAAATTTTATCTCTGATTTCAGATAGATTGTGTATTCTTCTATAAACGCAGCTGAATGACAAGTTATATAGGTTGTGCACGTGTTATAGATGGAGACAAACCTTATCTAAGATCGTTTCCAATTCACTCACGCATACGAAAAGACGATCTCCAATTTGATTGATGACAAATTAGGATAACGCTGAGCGATGCACCGAAAATCCCCATAATACCTGACCACCTTAAGATATTTTTCAACTGACAGAGTCCACAGTGAACAACACGGCTCCATACGGAAGTCTTGTTGGTATACGCAATCTACATTCCAACTGTTCTGCACTATAAGGTTTCGTTATTTCGAGAATGTTGAGTTACTCGTAAAGTCAGCCTGGTTTTCTTTCAATTATCGGTCAAACCTATGGCTATCGAGACGACAAATATTATTTGCGTATACAATGCATGTGTGCCACCACTTCAAAACTTTGTGGTAGGTCAAAGAGAAACATTCTGTGAGCTGCCACCTGATCAACAACATAAAATTTCTAGAGTGGAGCACACGCCGGAGGCTAGAGCGGATGTAACTTCCAGGTACAAGTTGATATCTGATCAACAATGGCACAGGTTGGTGAGATTAATCTCTTCAGCGTGGGTGAAGTGTTTATCACCAGCATGCCGCTTTTCTATGGTAAAAACAATTAAATTGAGATAGATTCGATCTTATAAAATACCCTGAAATTTTGAAATAGCTGGGCGAATGTTTACTGATAAGTAGTCGACAATTTGGTTACTTTCAAGTCGAACATCACTCATATTTGATTGCAGCCTTCGCATTCAGATAGACTTTTCAGCCGCATCTCTCGAGAAGAAACACTAGAATCTAGTTTCGCTCTGATTAGAGCTCGTCAGTGATGCATATCCTTGCCACGGTCGGGATTTGAACTCCGGTCACGCTTTTCATGAGTCAGCCGTGTTGACCACCGCGCCAGTGACCTCAGAATAGGCACGACCGAATTATCAAATGTGAAGTCTATCTAGATGCGAAGGATGCGATCAAATATGAACAATGTTTAACTTGAAAATAAACCAAATCCCCAATCACTCATTAGTAATCTAAAATATCGCCTTCCAGGTTTAAGGAGATCAATGATCTCGACCTGTCTCG